>VHZZ01025618.1:0-12671 GCA_009801015.1 Silene noctiflora | reverse complement strand
AAATACAAAATGAAGTCAATGCAAAGTCAAGCCCAAGAATCAAAGTCCAAAATGAAAGAGAAGCTTAAGATTCCAAATGATCACAAAAGCTAGGGTAAAAAGCAATTAACCGGGCTCATAATCGCACAATTAAACACCAACATAGGATTCTATTGGGATTAATGCAAGAAATTAAGGTGCCCGGGCTATAAACCCACGTCCCCGATCGGGGATGGGTGGCCCCGATCGGGGATAGGCCCCTTTATGTGCATCCGTTACTCCCTTGTTTCCCTATAAATAAAGGCCTCGTCAAGCATTTTCACACAACTCCTCATTCCTTACTTCACACATTTTCTTTATAATTCTCTCTAGATTCTATTATTTAGTTTCGTTTAGTGTAGATTTAGTTTAGATTAGTTTTGTTACATTTTAATCATTCAACATTTTCCATTCACAATTCAATTCAGGTTTATTTCTCTTTTGTTCTTCAAGTTCAAGTTCTACATCTTCATTTCTGGTAATTATATTTTCCACTTTATCTATGTTATTTAATTTATAGTTCTTACATTATTTTTACATTTTCATTTAGCATTTGCATTTGTTATCATTTTCATATGAGTAGGTAGAATCTTTAATATAGGGATTAGGGGAGTCATGTTAAATTGATAATAAAATATGCTGTTAATTAGTTAATCACTTATCATTTCTACACATGCTTAATTTGTAATGTTAATCTAGTTTATTGATCACATTCTATGATTAAAYWTGTTATACAATCTATAAGTCGAGAGRCACGRATTTGTATTAGAACTAGCATGTYGTAGTAGATCGACTTAACTCATWGTGARAGCTTGTTAKGACCYGATTTAAGGCCGATGCTAAAAGTGAAAGYTGGGTRTCGTTAGGCCTAGATGATTATTTGTGTTTACTAGTTTAATAACCATTTAAATATCAATTTGCATGTATGAACCGAACTCCCTAGATGACTTTTATTTTATTGTTTGCATTTATATTTTTACTTTGCTTTAACCAACCAACCAAACCCCCTTATTTCGTGACCGTCCGAGGTAAAATTCTATCCATCACAACTAATTAGCAACCATCGCGCTCTCCGTGGATTCGACCCCTAAATACTACATTAATTTGTTGTACCTAGGGAATTTATTTTTGGTAGGCTTGCGACACCTCGTCACCAACTAAGAAATCAAATGCCGAATCCCGAAATCAAATGCCAAAATATAAAGAACTATAGCCTAAAATAAAATGCCAATAGTCAACGGCAGAACCTCAAGCTGAAGATGCCAGAATGTCAGCTAGCACCGCCATATAGCTTAACGCACACCCTAAGTCCTTCTTGAGATCGTTACAGGGAGATTGTTAATAATTTTGAGAATCCTCTCAAGCTTGTCACATACGCCCAACCTTTAGGGGCCAAGACATGAAAACTTGATCCCACGTCATTTAACCTACCATTTTTGTGCTAAGGCTACATCAAGCCCGAGACCCCATTTCCAAGCCGCATTACAAACCATAACTCATCAAGCTTTAACTCCAAAAAACACTCCAGAGATTTGTTGATTCAAAGCCTCGTACTTCAAAGCTCTACACTCCGAAATATCCAAGCCGTTTTCACCTTGACCCAGACACGGAGTCTTCAAATACTTTGCTACCTGGAACGGGACATACCTAACCTATTCTTAGGGTCCACTTTTGAGTGTGCTCACATGACAAGAAATTTTTTATAAACCTAACTTACTTCTTTGGTCTATGATCAGAGAAGGATTTATCTCAAATTAATTCTTCGAGTCACTAAAGGAATATACCCTCGTGACCCATGCACTTTAAAGCCCTAACAGGATAGCTTAGGCACACACTCAGAACTACGATCTGGTTTGATTTCACTCCACGTGAATACGTAGGCAGTCCTCTAACAAGGACACAACCACCTCATCGATCAACTTTTGACCTCAATTATCGACCTTTCAACCATCCTAAACATTATAACCACCCATTTTACCTCTTTCTACTAGGGGCTCCTTCTTTAGGCCGTCGCCCAGTTTCCTTCTGCCAAATACCTGAGTCTTCTTCTAATTTTTGGGCTTCTCTTCCGAGACGCCACCCTTCCTTCATCCTTCCTTTTAATTCTCGAGTCTCATGTAAGTCAAGCTAATGTTCGGTCCAAACAATGATAAAGGTCTTAGATCGATTCTCCAAGTCATCATGCCTCACTACAGCAAATGATGGCGAAGGACATCCAAGTAAACAGCTGATCCATGGCTCATGACATGCCTTTATACGTCCCCATCAATGGCAAATCCTCTATCTTAGGAATTGATACACGTTTTTGCCCATATTTGGCTATGGTTGCGCATACTTAGGCAAAATCTGTCGGAGTCCTCCCCGTGTCGCGTCAAAACAAAGTTTATATTCTGTACGTCAGTCTATCAGCCTGCGTCCGTAGGGTCTATGCCGTGTCACTCATGTGTCTAAAGCCCAATGGATATGCATAACACAATACAATTTAAAAAAGAAAAGAGTTTCCAAAACTTGTTTGTTGTCTTCCATGAGATCATGTGCTAACTGATTAAGTGTTATTTTCCTATTAGATTGTTTGTGTGGCCACTAACTATGCAGGAATTATAAGCTCAGTCCAACTAAGGGCTTCGCCCGATCCCTCATTCTCTCCAGCAGCATCCAAAGATTATCAACCTGCACTCCCCAGCAGCAGTTAAGTCTCTATCCAGATACTCCCTAACAGTATTCACTGTGAACGCTCAAGGTTCTTCTCTGACAATCAAAATGTTCCCAGTTAACGATATGCTCCCCAGCGGATTATATTTCCCAGCGAGAGTTCACTACGGGCATACAACCCCTTGTACTTGTCGATATTCCCCAGCGGATCTTAATCCCTCAGCAAGATTCACTACAGGTCTACAACCTATGTACTTATCGATAAAATAAAGTTTGCTTGAGACCAACGCAAGCTAAATCCTCTCCTCGGCGGTTCCTACCAATATTCTGCCTCCAATATTATTCCCCATGGAGTATGATAGAAGCTTACCTCCATCCTTCAGATCTACCAGAAGCGTGCCTTCATCC
The DNA here is from genome assembly GCA_009801015.1 of Silene noctiflora. Classification (NCBI taxonomy): domain Eukaryota; kingdom Viridiplantae; phylum Streptophyta; class Magnoliopsida; order Caryophyllales; family Caryophyllaceae; genus Silene; species Silene noctiflora. The sequence continues at coordinate 9,593 of VHZZ01025618.1, read as the reverse complement.
TTCAGAGATCATTCAGAATCTTGCCTTCATCCTTCGGATATTTCAGAAGTTTACCTTATGACTTCAGATCCTCCATCCTTCAAAATCATCAATTGAAATAATTCAGATAACCCCTCGATAATTCGAATCACTCAGATGGTCCTTCCCAAGTAAATAACCTTCAACAAGATAACCTTCAGATAGTCCTTTATATGTTCTTCAAAAATTCTCTTCAGTTAGCCTTCAAAAACATTTTCGTGTCATCCATTCAGAGGATCTCCCTCCAGCCTTTCTTTCAAAGATAGACTTCAGAATTAGTCTTCAGTGAAGCTAAGAAGTTTTTTCAGAGGCCTTGTCACCCCTAATTCCTTCAGACACCAAGTTATTTTCAGACAAACAATTTTTTTCAAAGCGCCTTCAGTCACGTTTCAGCCAGGGGTGTTTAAGGTATGATTTCATCTTATGGCTGGCGAGCTTCCTGTTATAGTCTAATGAACTTTAAACGACCCTCCTCGGAAGTCGACGGACTCTAAAATGTTCCCGACGACAGGTCCTTAGTTCAGTCCCCTTGAACCGCCACGCGTCGCCATAGTCTTCAGGTTGTAATCTTCGATTGACCTGAGGGCTATACTTTGACTTTCTCCTTGTCCAAGCCTTAGTCAAAGTAGGGGATCTTTAGATACCTCATTTCTACACCCTTCGCCAAACACCCGATGATGATCAGACCGCATGTTAAGCATACGAAGCGTTAATATGACATTCCTTAATTTGACGTCAAACGATTGCCAAAATAGTCGTGTCATTCCCATCATTGCCATATACGCACCGATACGGTCGTTTTGGAAATTATTAGAGTACATTTGGATTCCTGGTCAAAAACCGTCTTCATTTTCAGAAACCGTCGTCATTTTCTCAAAATCCGTCTCAAATCTGAGTCGGGATATATTTTAAGAATCCTAAAATATCTCAAATATTCTTAATATTTCAAAAATATCTTATTTTGACGAAAGAAGGAAAACAAACCCTTTCCAAATTCTGAAAATGCGGAAATCTCTGCTGCTGAAGGAGAAACATCTCGAGGAGAGGGCGCACAACCTGATGCGCCTCTTCCTGGGCTTGTTTCCAGCAGCTTCCAGATCTTCCTGGATTATTTCCGTATTTTAATCCTTCCAAAAATCTCACCTCGTGATTAGTATAAAAAGAGGCCTCCGCCTCACATATTCTTCACGCGAGTGTCCATCCCTCTCTTATATCTCTTAGCATTCTAAGACCACGTGTTATTGTTATGACGCCTACGTGCTCGAGCGTTCTCGGCCACGTAAGCCTAGATCATTCTAGATAACAGTCACCTTTTGCATTGACCTACCAACTTGACCACTACACCTTAATCAACCTAATTAATCAATCGCTATTCTTAAATCCTTTTTCAAAGGCGTCTTTATTACATTCGTCGAATTAAGTCGTTTTTCGCTTCGCAACCATGTATGTCTGAGGGTTTAAATCTCAATTGTGTTTTATTTACGTATTTAATCTTATGTAAGAGTGTATGCCGTAAACATGCTTTCAAAATCACGAGTTTTCAAACCTTTTTGACGGATCAGCAGGGAAAGACTGTCGAGAAGAAAAACAACAGAAATTGCGCCTTCTAGAATAGCCTCGGCATCTGCTACGCCTCTTCCATGGGCTTCTTGTGACACCCCGCGATAGAAGAGACACTAAAGCTAGTAATTGTAGCGGAAATAAAAAAAATTTAAAACTTTTAAAGTCTAACACGCGAAGTATCACTAACATATAACAAATACGATCACAAGCTAGGTTATAGAAACCCAAGTGATAGAAGTTTTGGGAAAGTATATCCCACGAATAACAAATGTACGGTAAATAGGTGAGTCTAGCTACGAAAACAAAGTAAAGTCCAAGGGTCTAATGCTCGCTAGCTCACTCATKCTCTAACCCAGATAAGCTGCATCACTAACCTGTCATTCATGTAAACATGAACGCCACAGTCAGTGGAGAGTAACTCAAGGTTCTCCCAGCCACAATACACCGGAAATATGGTAAATAAGAACTCAATAAGGCAAACATAACATACATGATATAAACATCTTAAATGAGCATGCATATAGGATTAAACATGCTAAAGAAATAAAAATACTAATCATAGTACAAGTATCATGTACAAGGGTAAATAATTCATTAACCGAGAACTTAAGATCATGGTAATAACGGGTGGAATAATCAAGTATGAACTCTAATGGAAAATGACACAAGACCTCACTCAAGGCATATAAACAAGTCACATTACTCTAGACACATATTATCCCCTGGTAGAACGACTAGCTAAGCACAGCCCGCATCTAAGACTCGATCACTAGACACAATGGTCGAGTACCCCAATCGCCAGCACAACACGAAGGTGGCGGAAGTGACAAGAACTAAAGCACACTTGTCAGTAGAAGCACAAGTGGCCAACCCGTACTTACCAGTAGCAGTATAAGTAGGGTGGAGACAAGTTAAGCAAGAGTATACGACATTATGACAATTTCATTCATTAGGAACATAAGAGATAGAAAGATTTACAAAAGATAGCATATGGCAACCCATACACGAACTATGTAAGGCATTACATACAAGAATAACATAAACATGTCAAACGTATATCCTTTATAAAACATAAGTGTGAAATAAAGGAGAAATAGGAGAGCAGGTAGTCACAGCCGGTCAAGGAGCCGGCTGCCGTTCGGCCGGCCCAGCAGGCATCATAAGACAAAAATTATCAAAAGCAATCAGGAACTTCCCACTGGGACAACATCAAAAAAATATTTTCCAACCAAACTTACAGGTGCTCTCAGCCGGCCTAGGCTGACCGGCAGCCGGCCAACCGGCTGGAGCAACATTCACAAACCAAATCAAACTAAGGTACTGGAGTGCTCCCAGCCAGCCAGTGGACCGGCAGCCGGCCCACCGGCTAGGACACTCCCAACTCAAAATTTCAACAATTTGAAATAGAAGGTTCCCAGCCGGTCCAGGGGACCGGCGACCGGCCTACCGGCAGGGGCCCCTGTGCACGAAAATCTCCTCAATTTCGACTCTTTGGCATTCAATTTCAGAAATTTCCATGTGAAATCATTACAAGCATGTTCCAATATACAAAACCCAGCATATACATGTATACAAGACCGTCGCAAACATAGTTAGGCATGTTAAAGGCAAAATATCCAATAGTTTACAATTCATACACTAACCAATGTGACTCAACAAGATTCCAACAACCATTTTCCACCAATTTTCATATGGCATACTTAACAAACATCTTGTGTACATTCTTAGGAAAACATATTAACCATTAAACATGTAAGGAAAACTATAATTGAATACCAACATTCACACTAAGATGAAATTAATCAAAGTTACTAACTTTAGCACAACTAAACCATAAATTAACATATAAAACACATAAGTTAGGTGTAAAGTCGAGTAACCCATAACGGTTACCTCTTTAGCACGCTACTCTTAAAGGGACTCGTCAACAATGTAAGAATCGGCCTCCGGGTCATCCAAGTTCTCACCTAAACACAAAGTAGAACATGTTTGATGAAGAATTCTCCCATAATGGGAAGATGAGAGTTTCGAAATTTGGGGCAAGGGGAGGAAAAACATAAACTTTCTTACTTACAAAGAAGGAGAAGAAGAAGAGGAGAAGAATGGCGCGAAAATCAAGAGAATTGGCTAACAAATGGAGAAGTTATGGAGATTTCAAGCTTGGAGGATTTTGGTGTATAACAATGGTGTTTGTATAGAGTTGAGTTTGCTTAATATGAAAAGAAGAAGAAAGGTTTATGAGGGTTTGAGTGGGAGAAAGGTGTTTTATGGATCCTTATACAAACTTAGGCCCAATTCAACTCAAAATGAGTCGGAATCCACTCAATTTACGTCTCAAAGCTACTATACACTCAAGACGGGATATAATACTATATTTATATATTTCACACGCTAACCATATATTTTACTCAAAAATAGGTTTCAAAGGTAGATTAATTTCATTAGATAGCTAAACTACTCTTAAAATCGCATATAAAATTCTCGGGTGTTACACTTCTTATCTGCTGCTGCTCTTCCTCTTCTTCCTCGAGTACTAACTGTTTCGTCCTTTTTCGTTTTATTTCATAAAATTCCAGTTTACAAATTATTTAAAATTGTTTCTTCGACTTAAATCCCTTATAATCAAAATTTGCGGGTTCTTGTCATTTGTTCAACCCGGATATTCAATGGTTCGATTTTCCCATGTCAAACTAATAAAATCCGACTTTGATTCATGTTTTATGCTTTACGGTGACTTCTTATTCATGTTCAATCTGATTAAAACACCTCAATTCGACTTCAATATTAATAATATATAATTTAAACAAACCAATGAACGATAACAACACGCGAATAGTCGCACAAAGTGACGCGCCTCTTCCAGAAGGCGCAACACGTGCTGCGCCTGTTCTGGCTTGGCTTCTGCCTCTAAACTCGTCTCGTTCTGACGTAGTTTTCTAATTAGTTTATAATTAACTATTATCCGTATTATCACTATTCGACGTGTTTATTTATTTTGTTTATTTTATATCTTGTATTTAAATCTTTTTAATGCGTATTTTAAGGCATGGATTCATTTATCCTCTTGTTATTTTATTTCCTTTAGTTTATTTCATGATTTATTTATATGGATGATTCACATGTAAATGAATCTAAAATACCCACTTTGACCTAATTGATTGCTAACTCTATGTGTTTACCAACTTAGTTTAATTCACATGTTAGGACTAATCAATTATTTGTTGCATTGCATGCATATAACTAATGACATATCGAGGATAAATGACAATTCCCAGTTCATTAGTAGAGGACTCTATCGAGGTGGGTGAGATTAGGTGTTCAAGTATGAGCTTCCTAATACGTACCCTCACCCCTTACTCAGATATATGTGAACACCAGTGTTCATTGGCATCGCGAGAGTCATTCTAGACATAGAATTCTAAGGGCGGCGAATTTCTCAGTGTTTATGTCACTACTTTGTGTCTTGACATTACACGAAGTATTCGAACGGATCCAATTATCCACAAAAGTTGGTGGCAACTCCACAAATGCAGGCTTGTTCAAACCATTCACCGGTTTCATGAATTACAAATCGGTAACGGCCCATGACATGCTTTGTCAACACAAAGTTCAGCGTGAGAAGTACCGCCGCCTCAAACATACCAACGCGCGGGTGCGTGAGGCGCGGGTGGACCATATCCACATTATGCTTAATGCTTTATATGAATGACTGCATGTTGTGTTTTCAACTTATGCACATGTTATGTTTGATTGACAACCTAGCATGATTCTCTATTTTTTCAACAAGACTTGTAAGACATAAATCAACTCAAGGATTTTTAGACCATGCATATAGTTGAATAGCGAGAACCAAGTCGTTGTAGGTGTCGTAAGCAATAAATCAACTCGACTATGAGACCTAAGTCTCTCTAGAGATTGTAAGATATAAATGAACTCAATTCCTACACAACTACAATTGTTTGTTTGACTCATTAATGTGATTATACGATGATTTCTCTATGAACCCATGGCACGCTAGTGCCTTTAGTCAATTGTTTACATCTCTACTTTTACTTGAAAGCTTTGTTATTTCATTTGTTTACATTTTCGTTGTAGGATTCTAATTTACATCTCAAACACAAATTGTGACACAAAGACATAGCTACTTGCATTTGATAACCGTTTTACTACCCGTCTCGTGGATCGACTCCGACTTACTGCTTGTTAGTTGTTTGTTGGATTTATAAGTATTATTTTATAGCACCATGACTTCCTAGGGTGAGCCACGACTATCACAATGGCGCCGCTGCCGGGGATGGTTTATTGTTGAATTGTTATCATTTATTGATTTTTAGTTGTGTCTTTCTTTGCCTTGAGGAAGCCAATTCCTCGAGGAGGTTCTAATTGTTTTCTAGTGTTTGATATTTTGCATGCCTAGGAGATTACAAGGCAATCGCCTACCTATTGATCACAGGATTGAGAAACATTTGAGAGGTATAAGGAGAGTCTTTAGGGGTGCTTCTAGTTCAACAACAGAGGAACCAAACTTAGGTATTGAAGGACTTGTGGATGTAGGAGTTATTCAAGTGGAAAGAGTTGGGTTTACCAATCCTTTTTCAAGACAAGGAGAGGGTAACCCAATACCAAACCAACCACAAAACCAACTAATCATGCTTAACTTCTCATCCCATTTTGTAGTAACCGAGGAGAACCTACCTAATGGTACTCCAACACCCGCTCACTTGACCGGAAACTTTATAGAAAAATACGCTTTCATACAACTTGTTGAGAGAAGTCAATTCGGAAGAATGCCTTGTGAAGATCCACATCTTCGCATGGAGACTTTTTGTGACTATTATGATGCAATTTATCAAATGAAGGTAACACAAGAAACAATTCGATGGGTGTTGTTTCCTTTTCCTTTGATCGGAACCGCCAAACAATGGTTGAAGAGTCTAGACAAGACTATCCTTGGCACAGATTCTTAGAAGAAGTTAGCACTTGCCTTTTACAAGAAGTTCTACCCACCCGAGAAGCCTAATATGCTTAGAGCCCATATCACCGAGTTTAAGCGAAGAGATGAAGAGTCTCTATATAAGGCTTGGGAAATATTCAAAGCTACATGTCGCTCTTGCCCTCATCATAGGTTAACCGAGTTGTTCTTAGTCCAACAATTTTGGAATGGGTTATTTGAAGACTCAAGGAATGTGTTTAATATGGGGTCAAATGGAAGGTTTACCGAAGTGGATGAAAACCAAACTTGGGCCAACATTGAGGAGATGGCGGTCCATAACTCTCAGTATAGTAGGCCACGAAAATCTACTAGAGGGAGACATGAATTAAACTCTGTCATACAATTGAGTGTCGATTTAAGTGCACAAATGTATTCTCATATTGATACCATGAAGTTGAATTTTGACAAAGCCATGGCCAAGATGAGTGAAGCTTCTAATTCACCCAAGCAACAACCGGGACATGACCAACAAGAGTGTTGGGGCACAACCGAACAAGTAAATGCTTTCCAAGCATACAAGAGTGGCACCCCTTACTCCAATTTCTACAATGAGAACACAAATTCCATCCAAACCTCTCATACAAAAGCAAAAAATTTCAAAACCCACAACCATTATACACCCCCACCACTAATGAGAAATCCAACTCAAAGACCTTTCTACAACCAAAACCAAGGATTTCAAAACCAAACATCTTACAATCAACCCAATGACCAAGCCTTCGATGTTCAAAAATCGGTTTTGCAAATACAAAAAAATAAACAAGATTTCTTTGGTCAAATGCAAAAGGATAGTCAATCCAAGGACATCACCATCAACAACATCCTTGCTCATAACAAGATGATGGAAACTCAATTGACACAATTGGCATCTTCAAGCTCTCAAAGGCAAAAGGGACAATTACAAGGTAATCCCCCTACACAGAATGAAACCATTAATGTCATTCACTTGAGGAGTGGTACACATTATGAGGGACCGAAGGAGCCAATTGAATAAGATATTGTTGAGGGAAATACTAAGTCAAGGGAGGGAATGCAAGATGAAGTGTTGCGAGAATGGAATGACTCGGAAATTTTGAAGAGAAACACCAAGGTAGTATAACCTACTATAAGTGAATCATTAAAGAAGAGAAATTAAGAGAAGTGGTATACGTGTTGATTTTGCCATATAAGTATAAGTATAATTGAGGCGTAAAGTTACGAAGGTGTTTACTTGCATAATGAATGTGTGGAGACAATTGCTTAAGTTTCGTAAACATGTGATTGTATGGCTGATTTGTTTTGAGTTTTGAACTGTAAAGATAAGTAATTCTAGTGTAATCACATAGTTTATAGAACGGTTTAGGAGATGGTTGAATGAAAAACTAACTTGTGACGAGTTCCGGGACGCTCCTCGGACTCCAAACGATGTACTTTCTTACAGGAATAACTGACATGACAACATACACATTCAAATATTTCTTTTAAAGTTTTGTAGAACTCGACCAAGTATAGTGAGTACACTCGACCGAGTCAAGCTCACTCGGTCGAGTCCAAGGCACTCGACCGAGTGCATAGTTGGGCAGAATTCAATTTTGAGCTGTCAATTGAGCACTCGACCGAGTACCATGGATACTCGACCGAGTACCTTGCACTCAACCGAGTGCGACTTGTACTCGATCGAGTGCCCTTATTCAGACCGAATCGCGTAAAAAAAAAAAAGAATTTTAACCCTATAAACCCNCTTCCCTAATTAGATAATGCTAGATTTCAATTTTATGCTACAAATCCGTATTAGATGTAATTGTCTTCACTAGAAATCGTTTTAGCTCTTGTTTTATACTAGAAATCGTAGTTTTGAAGCTCGAATCTTGCGAAATCCATCCCGAAATTTCTAAGGTTTGTCCCCAAATTATGATGTTTGTCACTTCAAATGCTCTTTTAAGGTTGAAAAAGACTATAGGATGCCATTGTTATCATATTTTACACTTGATTTTGGGTCTTTTGAACGAAAAGTCCGTCTTAAAACTTCACCTTTCTTAATATGGAAATCTAAAATTTCTTTCTCTTTTGTTTTCAATTCTTAAGCCAAAAGTTTTGTTGTCAATTGGTGTCAACACTGGATGCCTAGAGCTAACCCGACTAACCAATAGAGCTAGAGCCGAGAGGGGTAATCGAGCCAAGGTTCTGTGGTGCCGCCGGTGGGGCAATACCCTACCGTTGTGTTTGCCGACTTTAGGCAAAGATAAGTGTTTGTATTGTTGATGACAAGGACTATCTGTGCTACTAGGTGCGTGGATACAAGTATCTTGGGAGACTTAGGGGTAGAGAGCGATGTAAGACACATCTTCGAGACTTTGAGACCGATGGGTTTGTATCGTTTGAGGAAGCATTCGTATGAGTTCCTTACTTTGGAGTTCTTGAGTTCCTTTTCCTACGACGAGGCGAACGAGTCTTGCCAATTCCATTTGATGAACTAGAGCTTTGACCTGTCAATGGAGGACATAGACGATCACTGGGGGCTTGAGAGGCCGTCGGTGGACCATTACCTAGACGTTGCTAAGGAGTGTCAGGAAAGTGAGCTATTGGCTATGGTGACGGGGGTGTCGACTAATCTTAGTGCAATGTTGATAAATGACGTGCAACACGTCACCTTGAAGATCTTCCCGAGGATGCTGACGTGCCTTCTGTATGAAAGGATTGATGTGAGTAAGCTAAACTCACATGAGGTGATGATATTGATCTCTTACTTGAACCCCGCGAGGGAGGAGCGGTTCTACTACAGCCATCCGACTATTGTCTACAGAAGCTTGGCCAATTGTCGGAACCCTCTAACGAAGAAAACCCAAGACAAGAATCGGCTCTATCTCTAGTATACGGTTTTAACTAGTCCATATAAGATAGGACCTTAAATAACAAATAAAATTTATACTACAATAGCATGAATTTTCGATTTATTTGTATAAAAATGAACAACTAAAATTTTAGATCTAATCTTCTAATTTTAGAGAGAATATGGAATAAGTTTTCTCAAAACCCTAAT
>VHZZ01025616.1:1152-15603 GCA_009801015.1 Silene noctiflora | reverse complement strand
TGATTTGTAAACCCTAGGTTCGACGCGTTTCGTTCCAAACCTTGTTCTTGTTTGACGCGTTTCAGACATTAACACGATTGTTAGCAATAGGTCTTACGAATCAATCACTATTAGTTGAGTTATAGGTCTAGATCAAGCAAATATCATTTTATTTTCTTTGTTTCGTTTCAATTACAAAAACAGAAAAAAAAGTCTCAGGTTCAAATTACTTTCGAATAGTACATCAAACTGTTCAAATCATACAAAATTCGATAATCAAACAGTTCACTTAACTGTTCAGTTTAGTTCATTCCGCTGAAAACTCACGAGTTCTATTCTTTGAGTAGAATTCGTATCATAGGGTCGCTAATGTATTTCCTAAATTGAGACACATGGAAAACATCATGAACTTTACCCAAAAGGAAGTGCAAATTTTTAAAATGAAGGCCTCCAGGTTCATACTGGTTGATAACACCCTGTTCAAGAAGTATTTGGCCGATCCATACCTGAGGTGCTAGAGCAACCAAGAGGCACAAACTGTTATGCATGACATCCATGTTGGAGTGAGTGTCCTCAACAATAGTGCGATCACGATGATGATTTAAATATCGNTTCATATGTAAGTAATATGTTCTTCTTCTTACATCTTATGTTATGCATGCACAAGACCCGTTTAATTAACAAGTTAATTAATAAAATCAGTATGTTCACATAGAGTATGTGATTTCCTTCAATCCACAGCGGGGAATGTGGAAATCATGCAGGGGGAAGAAGCATGTCCAACAAGGCACTTGGACAGGGAAACTTCTGGCCAACAATGCGTAAGGACACCATGGAACACGTGAAGAAGTGTGACGCCTGCCAGAGGCATGCACCAGTCAACCACCAACCAGCAGAGCCATTGTACCCAATTATATCACTATGGCCTTTCATGAAGTGGGGGATGGACATTGTGGGTCCTTTACCCCATGCACCGGGGAATAGGACTTATATGTTTGCTATGACGGATTATTTCTCTAAGTTGATAGAGGCAGAGGCATTCCCCTAGATTCTTGAGAGGCACATGATCTCCTTCATCAAGGGGAACATCATACGAGAATATGGTATCCCTTCGGAAATAATATGCGATAATGGGTCCCAGTTTGTGTCTGATAACGCTGAAGCCTTCTATGCCAGGTGGAACGTCGCACTGTTCAATTCTACTCCCAGGAATCCTCATTCCAATGGTCAATCAGAATCTAGCAATAAAATTGTGATAGAGAACCTGAGGAAGAGGTTTCATGAACTGGGAGGAAAATGGGCATACGAGTGATAAGTGCTAAATTTACGTATTTTAACCCCTTAGATTTGCTCTACTTTACATGTCATTTAGCACTTATCATAGTGTTTTTGAGCTAATATTGTTATTCTAGTAGCATTTGCTTATTTCAACATGTTTTGTAGGCATTTAAGCTTCTAGGAGCTAAAATCTACCAAATATGCAAGCTAGATTACAAGACTAAGCACAAGAGAATGTTTGGACTTACATGAAGATGTTGCATGAGTTTTCATGAAGAAAATGATGGATTGAAATATAAAAATGCAAATGAAGTCAAATGCAAGTCAAACCCAAGAATTCAAGTCCAAATTAGGTGGAGACTTTGGATGCTAAAGCACGTTGGATGCTAATATTGAAGCTCGTAATCGGACTCTTAAAGAAGAATTAAACTGCAACATAAGATTCTACCATGAATTTAACCAAGGAATTAAGAGTAAATAGTCGGATAACGACGACCCCGATCGGGGACATCGTACTCTATTCCCATCCGTTACTCTACATCCTCCCTATAAATAACAGCCCTATGCTACACCATTCGACATCATTCTACATCTCTACACACATATTTCTTACATAAAATTCTCTCTAACTAATAGTGGTTAGTTTAGTTTAGATTAGTATTTCATTATTGTTACAAACATTTCCTTTATCAAGTTCAAGTTATTCAAAGTTACATTTCAAGTTATTTCATTTTGTATTGTTCTTCAATTTCATTTCCATTTCAATTTCAACGTAAATCTATTCTTAATTCCATTATATTTATTATTTCAATTGTCATTAGTTTAGATCACATTTATATTATACAAGAGTAGATTACCTTGTCTAGGGAATGAAGGGAGCTATGCATTAGTAATCATCCTATTATGTTAGAATAGTATGTTTTAATATTGCATATTTTCTTCTATACATGTTTGCTTTGTAATGCTAATCTTAGTTTATTGATCACATTCTAGGATTAAACTTGTTATACAATCTATATGTCGAAAGGCACAGATTCGTATTAGAACTAGCATGTTGTAGTAGATCGACTGAACTCATAGTGAAAGCTTGTTAGGAATCGATCTAAGGCTTGATACTAATAGTGAAAGCTGGGTATCTCTAGGCTTAGGCATTTACCTTTATTTGCATCTTTAACCTAATATGTTATATCTTGCTATGCATGTGTGACCCGACTTCACTAGACATTCCTTTATTTTTATTGTTTTTGGACTTTAGTTTATAAATCTAAATCAAATCAATTAACAATCATTTCTACCTAGGTAAAATTCACCCCATAACAACTAATTAACAACCCTCCGTACTCCCTATGGATTCGACCCCTATATACTACATTTATTTGTTGTACCTAGGGTATTTTGATAGGTTGGCGACTACCTTGTTAAATTTTGGCGCCGTTTCCGTGGAGCACGGTTTTGTTTGTTATTTAGTTGTAGGATTTTATATTATTTTGTCCTAGGGAACACTTGTTCCTTAGGATTTATCTCACCGTTTTCTTGTAGTTTTAGTACTTATTTTGTAGGTATTAAAGCTTGGCCTTTCATAATGATGGATCGATTTGTCCAGAAACAAGAGTATGAGCCTTTTTATGACTATCTCGATCAATTTTATGCCTATGTCGGTGGTCTCCATTCTCTTGGATACACTTTTAATGAACTCCACTTGGGTCATGTTGTGCTTAATCGCATAAACTTCGAGACACGGGAAATGGCTCTTTACTTGAGCAATGGGAACGTCTACAATATGGTTGGGAAGGAGGATCTAAGTAATTTATTGAATTACATGGCCTTCGAATGTCGCGATTTAGCACGCAAATTCAACTTACGGCGTATGAAGAAGGAGCTCAAGGTGCTTCAGGCTCGTATGGAAGAACTTTCTCAAAAGCAAGCTAGAGAAAGTGATCCTATTATTCCCCCTCTTGCATCTCTACCCTCCCAAAGTGAGACTTTTGCTACTAATGATATTGAAATATTGGATGATGAAGATGATGATGGTCCAATTTTATCTTTTAAAATCCCCCCTAGTGTCATTCCAATAGAACATTTAGAGACTCATGTTAACAACATTGACCACGTAATAGATGAAATCTTTGCGTCAAATGATATTCTTGAGATTTCTTATGATTACGATAAGGTTGACTTTTCAAATGAGGTTTTGCCCGAGTCATTAGAAACTTTGGAAAATCCTTTCGTTGTAGATATTGTCGATCCATTTGGAGTTGTTGAAGGACTTAGAGATTTTAACAGAGAAGTTAAGTGGGATGAACCTCCCATTTTTTATGAGTCATACCCCCTTGATTCTTTTTACCACTCATGTGAGATCATTTATGATTATATTTTGTGCACTAATGATTTGTTTTATGGTATTAAGCATGATGCTCCATCTCTTGCTGACGAGTGGAGTGATACGGTGGTACTATTTGAAGTCTCCATATGCGCATTGATAGGATTTATAAATCTTTACCTTTGATCTATTATGCTAATATCTTATCAATTGCTTACATATGTTTTCATATAGCTTGCGCAGGTATATGATAGGCTTCTAAGGGATTTAAAGTACTTTTTAAAGATGAATATGCCCATAAGGAGAACCAAAGTCTAGCAAAACTTTAAATGGCGCTTCGCGGGAGGCAACCCGTGCTTTTATTTTTTTCAATTTCGTACTTTTTAATGCTTTCTTAGGTTAGTAATAAAATTTTAGGCTAGATGGTATGGTGAATGATTTTTGTAGGTACATGAAGGTAAAAGAGAAGCTCATTTGGATTTGGTATGCAACCCTAAGTAGAGTCTCCGGTCGGGGACGTAACTTTCAACAAAGGCGGAAACAATCAAGCAAACAACAAAGAAGTCAAAAAGCCTAGATTTGGTCAACCCCGATCGGGGACGTGGGTTGGTGGATTTTTGTTGCTTCTTTCATATTATGGGTAATTAGCACTTCTTCCTATCTTCGTGAGCAATCCTGATGGCAAAACCTTTCTTTCTCCTTTATTCTTTTCTTCAATTTTTACACCTAATGCCACCTCTRCCCTTTCGTTAGTTGTTGTTTATTTTCATTTTAGTTTAGTTTTTCTCGCAAACCATTAAATATGACCTCTTGTCCATGTGTTATAAGCCGTATTTTTCGGTGGTTGTTGGTAATTTTATTGTTGACACATTGAGGACAATGTTATGTTTTGCTTGGGGGGAAATGCATTTGCATGTTAGTTAGTTTGCATCTAGTTAGTGTAGAATTAGTGAGAATTTTTGAAAAATTTGTGTTGCTATTTTGCTCTAATTCTTTGCTTGTCCTACTTATGCCCTCTTACTTTTCCCATTTTTAGCTTGATGGCATTTGATTCACTATTATTGACGGGATATAGCATGCATGGGGATGTCTTGACATAGTAGGTGGAAGATATATTTTGGACCAAGTAGGCTTGGTGTTGACTTTTGGCAAGCCACAAAATGGTAAGGTAGAACCTCCTTGGACCGGTGCATCCATACCCGGTCTCACTTAGGTGAGTGGTAGGTCTCCTTATGTGGTGTGTTATGTCAATAACGCACAAGTATGGTCTTCATTTTACTTGTTTAAACATTACTTTCATTATTTCTATGCATTTTTTAAGCCATTTCACATTAATAAATTGCCCATTTCTACCCCCCTTCACATGTTCACATTTGTCTAGCTACATTATAAATTGCCTACCCTTGTTAAGCTAGTAGTTTAGTTATTTTGGTGTTCGGATGCTCATTTGAGATGTTTTTTTAAAGTTTATGTCATTGTGAAATTGGTTTGCCGGAATTGTTGTTTTCCGGATTTTTGATGAAAGAAAGAGCAAAAGAAAGAGAAAATCAAAAAGAAAAAAAAAAAGAAAAGAAAAGAAAAGAAATTAGAAAAAATGTTTAAATTTGAAAGGAAGGAAGAAGATGTTTGAGTTAAGAAATTCTCATGTGTTTCATCAAAATATTTTGGAGAATTTTTTTATGATTAATAATGTAAGAAGTCATATGTCATTGTTTTGACTTCTAATTGGGTTATTTAGGTTTGGAATGAGCATTCTTCCATATGGTTGTTGCTAGCTTGAATTAGCTCCACAATTCATAATTCATTTGTTCCCCATTATTTCTCATGTCACAAAAGCCTTCTTCTTACCCTTTGGCTTCATTTTTGCTTGCATTTGATTGTTCTGGCTTAAGTTCTGAATTTTTTTCTCGTATTAGATTGCGGGCACACTCTCATGAGTCGAGAATAGTTGAGTGATTATCCACAAAAATGTCCTTATACAAAAAATTTAGTTATGAGTAGATCGTGAGAGTCCGCAAGCAAAAGATCATGCAAGAGCCAAAAAGTTTTATTGAAGTTCTCCACGCTACGCCGCTATGTAAATCTCAACCACAATTTTTCTTTATCCTTATACCCATTTTGTTTCGGGATTTGAATCATTTAGCTTGTTAGCTTATTTGGGATTTGGCAATTGATGGGATGATTTCTTGCTTGAGGACAAGCAAAGGCTTAGCTTGGGGGAGTTTTATAAGTGCTTAATTTACGCATTTTAAACCCTTAGATTAGCTCTACTTTACATGTCATTTAGCACTTATCATAGTATTTTTGAGCTAATATTGGTATTCTAGTAGTATTTGCTTGTTTCAACATGTTTTGTAGGTATTTAAGCTTCTAGGAGCTAAAATCTACCAAATATGCAAGCTAGAGTACAAGGCTAAGCACAAGATCAAATTTGGACTAACATGAAGATGTTGCATGGGTTTGCATGAAGAAAATGATGGATTAACATATAAAAATGCAAATAAAGTCAGATGCAAGTCAAGCCCAAGAATCCAAGTCCAAATWAGGTGGAGACTTTGGATGCTAAAGCACATTGGATGCTAATATTGAAGCTCTTAATCGGAGTCTTAAAGAAGCATTAAACCGCAACTTAAGATTCTCCCATGCATTTAACCAAGGAATTAAGAGGAAATAGTCGGATCACGACGACCCCGATCGGGGCCATCATACTCTATGCCCATCCGTTACTCTACATCCTCCCTATAAATAAGAGCCCTATGCTACACCATTCGACATCATTGTACATCTCTACACATATTTCTTACATAAAATTCTCTCTAAATAATAGTAGTTAGTTTAGTTTAGATTAGGTTAGATTAGTATTTCATTATTGTTACAAACATTTCCTTTATCAAGTTCTAGTTATTCAAAGTTACATTTCAAGTTATTTCATTTTGCATTGTTCTTCAATTTCATTTCCATTTCAATTTCCATTTCAAGGTAAATCTATTCTAAATTCCATTATGTTTATTATTTCAATTGTCATTAGTTTAGTTCACATTTATATTATGCAAGAATAGTTTACCTTGTCTAGGGAATGAAAGGAGCTATGCATTAGTAATCATCCTAATATGTTAGAATAGTATGTTTTAATATTGCATATTTGTTTCTACACATGCTTGCTTTGTAATGCTAATCTTAGTTTATTGATCACATTCTAGGATTAACCTTGTACTACAATCTATAAGTCGAAAGGCACAGATTCGTATTAGAACTAGCATGTTGTAGTAGATCGACTTAACTCATAGTGAAAACTTGTTAGGACCCCATCTAAGGCTTGATACTAATAGTGAAAGCTGGGTATCTCTAGGCTTAAGCATTATCTTTATTTGCACCTTTAACCTAATATGTTATATCTTGCTATACATGTGTGACCCGACTTCCCTTAACATTCCTTTATTTTTATTGTTTTTGCACTTTAGTTTATAAATCTAAATCAAATCACTTAAGAATCATTTATACCTAGGTAAAATTCACCCCATAGAAACTAATTAACAACCACCGTACTCCATGTGGATTCGACCACTATATACTACAAATATTTGTTGTACCTAGGGTATTTTTGATAGGTTGGCGACGACCTTGTCAACGAGTTCCCCTTGGTGCTATAGCCTGACAGAACCACCCCTAAATTGGCAACAGGGCAAACACCGTACAACCTAGTGTACGGAGCAGAGGTCGTAATCCCTAATGAGGCACGAGTGCTAATGCACAGGTACAGATGCAATACTGAAGACAAGAAGCAGGTGGAAATGGCAAGCAGCCTGGATACTGTGGACGAACTCCGAGCTAGTGCCCAGTTCAGGATAGCATCCTACAAGCAGAATGCTGCCAGGAGTTACAATAAGAACGTAAGAATCAGAACTTTGCAGGTAGGAGACTTGTTCCTCAGGAAGGTATTTCAGAATACCAAGAACAGAAGAGCAGGAAAGTTTGCCTACAACCGGGATGGGCCGTATCAAGTAGAAAGCATGGTGGGTAATGGAGTGTATAAGCTCATGACCATGGAAGGCAAACTCATACACAAGTCGTGGAACATTGTCCACCTGGAGAAGTATTACATTTGAGTTCCTTCAGACAGGATCCTCCCACAACAGGTATGAAATTCACAAATCTATACAACCACAAATGGTACAAAAAGCAACTTCTTATAACTGGCTCTGTCATGAAACAGTTAACATGTGAGGGGCTACAATGCCCAGAATCCACCCGCTGGAACCACGGACCAAGGTCCTGTAAGGTATAACAATAACAATAGCAGTCTGGGAATTATCTTTAATTCTTTCTACCTGAGCAAGTAACGTATTGTTTACTTCCTTAGTTCAACTTCAGAGTGAACACATCCACCTGACAAGATACCATGTTTAGAACTCACGTGCTAGCTACCTAGGACTAATCAGGTATTGCCAAGGGGATGACAACTTAAAATGCACTCTTGAATTTCTCCCTATAAAGTTTCTTATTTTTTATGTCCCTCAATGTTGTCTTAACAGGGAGCATTGATAGAATAAGCGAGGGAGTCGCATCTTTTAGATGTCTTTTCAAAGGGCCCTGATTAAATGTTATTTCCTTTATCTAAGTTTAGAATGTACTGCCTCAGTAAGCACAGTTTTACGCTCCTGAAAAACAATCTCTTTTGTAATTTGCTCCCTCTTTATTTCAAATAAATTTGGCTTTGTTCTTTAGAGATATTTGAGACGCATTTTTTAGGTGGCAACTAATCCTCAGCAGTCCGATAGAAATAGGGACTAGCAAAATGTTCCTCCTGCATGAAGTACATCGTGCGCGCGGTTGATCAAGGAACTCCGACGTCCCGTCAGGACGAACAAACACCAATACCACCATAGTCACCCCAACAAGAAAGTATGAAAAGATGGCCAACAAACAAATGCATGCAATACAAAACAGAAACGAACAGCAAGAACAGAGCAAAAGTTAACAATCAGCATAAAAAAATAAACCCCCACAGGGGGCAAGAGTACAAAGGTTCAAAAGAAAGCCACAAAGGGAAACGGATAAAAAAAAGCTATAAATAACAAAGGGGAATTCCCCATTTAAACTGCCGGATCAGAAGTAGGCTCAGCAGGAGTAGGAGTGGCGACACAATCAGGAACAACCTCTTCAGCAGAGGCCGCCACCTCAGCTTCTTCCTCGGCCAGAGCCTCCTCTGAAAGCATTGCCTTCTCAACATAAGGGCCACTCCCCTCATCCTCCGCCATCAACTCATCAATGATGATGAAGTCCGGCTTGGTGGGGAAAGCCGCAGCAAATTGGTTCTCCTCCTCAGCCAGATTCTAGGAGGTGTGGGTCCCAGGTTGGAACTCTTAGAGACGCTTACTTTTGGACTCCCTGGTGGCATACACCAGAGTGTCCATGAGCAGCTTCTTCAGAGTCCCTACCTGGTCCTCCGGTGTGGCCAAGATGTCAGTAAGAGAGGATTTGGCGCTCTCAATCTTCACCAGTTGCTTCTGTGTAGGCGCCAGCTGATCCTGCGCCATGTTCTTGTCCTCATCAGCAGTGGAGAGATAAGACTCCAAATCAGAAACCCTTTGTTGCAGGGCATTCACCTTGCCCATCAAACGAGGGACCTCCTTGCGAATAAAGGTTAAGTTAGAGGCTCAGCAAGAACGGGGGCCATAAGAAAATAACTCCATGGAGAAAACAAAAAAAACCAAAGCAAAAAGTCACACTCACAGGAAAGGCGCTCTCCGCCGAAACATCCAGCATGTGGGGAAGAGACTTGGAGCCTTGGTTCTAAGCAGTAGCAGGCAGGAGGAACTGCTCCATTTGGGGCTAGAGAGGGACATCAGGACTTCCCCCATACCCACGAGGGAAGCGGAGCAGAGTGGTGGTATTGGGCGGACCAGGTCTAGGATGAACAGGCGTCGGACTGGGAGCAGCCTTTGGTTCTGGCTTATAAGGGGCAATATTTTTCTTCTTAGCAACAAGCTGGGGAGGCACAGCAGACAGCATACGCTTTTTCCTCTCCAGAACAGAATCAAGGGAAAAAGGGGTCTTTCTTACCCAAGGGTCACAACACTAGTCACACATCAGCCTTTCGCATAAACAAAAACAAATAATAATAAGAAATGACAAAAGGAACACAAGTGGGGCCTCACCAGCAGACATTCACAGTTCCACTAAAGGGTCCACACTTGGGCCAGCCGAAGTCTTTCTTCAGGTCCCACTAAGTCGTCTGGGCCAAGTTCTTTGTCCACGTCAAGTGGGTGGGAGGAGGAACGAGAGGGTTACGCAGAAAGTAGGGTTGGGAATGTTCGGGCTGAGGCAGACAAGGCAAGCAAGCAAGAGACTGCAGAAAGATCCATGGAAGGATTCGGTTGAGGCAGCGCTGCAAAAGAACACAAGTAAGAATCGTAAGATCAAAAGGAATCAAGGGAATGGACCGCGAGGGTTACCTTCTACAGGAACCCACTTGTTCAATAAGTAGTCTGGGGTAAGAGAAATAGAGTCAATCTTCACGAAGATGTAATGAGAGAACTAGCCATCATCCCTCACTTTGGTAGGGAGGAGGATCCCAACATTGATTTTATTAGTGGAAAGAAGGGTCACAAGACCATGACTCAGAGATCTAGCAGAGTACATAGCGACAAGATCGCCAAAACGTCGGCCAAGGCTATAATCCTCGTCTAGGATGTACAAGGACACCAGTACCCATCATGCATGTGGCATAAGCTGACTCATCGCCAGCCTATTGAAGGTAAGGAGCCGCTTCACCTGTGGGGGTAAGGGAAAACAGAATCCCAGCTGAAAAACATGCTCATACAAACACGCCCAACCAGGATTGTAAAAGTCTGGAGCCTCGCCTGGCTGGGGAAGGTGGATCAACACATCTTCTGCCAACCCAAACTTATTTCGCACGTCATCTACATCAGCATCGATGTAACAAGATTCGCACAGATGATGTTCGGTGAGAATGCCAGTGTAAGCGAACGAGCTGGAAGAGGAAGGTTGCGGTAAGGGCGGAGAAGGAGAGGCTTGGTCGGTGGATTTTTTAGGCATGATAAGAGAGGGAGAGTAAGAGAGGAAAAACCTGAGAGAAGAGGGAAGTTGGGTAAGGGAAGGAAAAGTGAAAAGTAATCGGGGGGTTAGGGTATTTAAAGGAAGTGAATGAGATGGAAGTTAAGAGGAAGTGGGGAAGTGGGTATTTATGGCATGGTAAAAGTCGTGGACTGGTTGGTTACCTGCAAGAGGCATGCATGGTTGAAAGACTCGCAGCCGTTTTCTCCTTGGGAAAGCAATTTCCATCATTACATGGTAAGTAAAGACAATTACTTTGGGGGTAATTGGTTGGGATAAAAACCACCACAAATTCTGAAGCTGACGTGGCAACTCATCATTGGGCCAACGACGATCGTGGGTATAACTTGCAAAAGAGAAATATCCTTGGTATCTGCAGAGAAGGAACAAGATACCTGAAGACAAGGAGCAAGGTACCTGTAGAGAAGGAACGAGGACCAAGTCAGTAGTCAACATAACAAACCCCATGAGAATAGGGCAGTTGAGCAGCGTGGGGAGGAATATTCTAAAGAGGAGCCTATTCAGGAGAAAGCCTATAAATACCGCAATTGAAGTGAAGCAAAAGGATTATTCGAACAACATAAACTCATAATCACTCACATTGAAGATTATTTACTTAGCTTTGCCGCATCATTGTATTTTCCTTTAAAGTTTACATTCGTCGTTGTCCTTCCTCAGCATCCGCAAACAGTTATAGTGCATATATTGGCGGGATACCGACTCCCCCCGCGGTTTTTCCCACATTCGTGTTTTCCGCATCACCAATTTCCTTGTGTTATTTACTTTCTCATAATTTTTACTTTCGTTGTTATTCTTGCCTGTTGACTATTAACCCGTTTTAATCTACCCTTTGACCATTTAGACTCACCCTCTATTTAATCGGTAGTAGGTTATTTTTTACCAAAACAATGTAGAGTAACAAGTGCGGATGAGCCTTCTTGGGGATCACTTTGTTGATTTATCAAGATGGATCTCGCTTGAGAGGAAATCGGAAGAAGATAATTCTCTCGCTTCACATTGATACGACACATTTTGCTAGGCAAAGTTAAGGGCATTGCATCTTTGGTGAACCAAAAGGTCTTTCCGGATACATTGTCATGACTAACCCAATGAAATTTGTAGATCAAGGTGTTTATATTAAAGAGAGTGCCCCTTTCACCGTTATAGGTTTTGTCGACATTGAAATTCGGGTTGAAGTTTCTGGCTATTTTCGTTATCAAGCCACCATTATCTATGTAAGCCGTATTGTCCTTACCCTTTAGAATATCGCTCCACCTTTCAAGTAGAAGTTGGAGGATATCATATGAAGCATTACAGTTTCCATGGGCATTAATTTTTGACTCAAGGTAGACAAGGTCGAGTTCAAAGAAATTGTTGTCTTCCTTTCGAGCAATAAGGGTATTGGCAATAAAGCGGTGCCAATAACGGAAACTTGGATGATGTACAAAAAGAGCATGACACTCCTTGTGGAATGTGAAATCTCACCCGGTAATGGCTTTCCAAATCGGTCGGGCATCAAAACTATGTGGTTTCTTTGAAAACCTCTATTGACCAACAAGACCAAGAGCTTTACCAAAAGCCAACCTAGACATTCTTCATGAGATGTTCTCAAGTCGGAATTCGACAATCCTCATATTTTTCTCGATAGTCAATTTGAAGGAGCTAACGAACTCTAGTACTAGGTAGGGGTAAGTCAATTCATGCATGTCAAACAAAGTAGATAAACCCATCGACTTGAAGAAGGACTTGGTTTGGTCAAGCATTCCTAATTTGGTTAAGGTATCTTGGCATACAAATTTGGTAGCAATCATCTTCTTCTTACAAAGTGATTGAAATGAATTCTTATGAGAAATATCAAGGAAGCGTACCTCCGGAAAATCAATTAGTTGCTCAATTTCCGGTATGGTGGATGTTGTAGCCTCCTATATTGACCCATTGCTTTCCCTTTCATGGATTACCAAAGCTTTTGATGCTAGAAGCTTTTGCCTCTTGGACAAATTTTGAGATTTTGAAGTGTTTGTGTTCCCTTTTATTCTTGCCATCCTTGAATGCTAATTGTAACAAGTACCAACAAGTCTTCAAATTTCCTCAAAGCTCACCCTTATTCCCAATTTCAAATTCAAAAACAATTAATCGGGGATTTTTGAATTCCTTCAAACCCTAGAAATTATTGATTGAATTTGGGTGATTTTGATGTTTAAAAGGGTGGAATGTTGGTAAAGGATTTGTTTGATTTGTTTAAGAACAAGATTGTGATGAAACTTGATGAATTTGGGTGAGTAATTAGAGAGTTTGAGGTTAGGGTTTTTTAAAAATTGTGTTTTGTGTTGGCTTTGTGTTTGTAAGAATGAATAAGGAAGGAAGGAAGTAGTATAAAAAGTGGCTAGGAGTCGGGCAAAACCATGGGAACTCGCACGAGTTCCATAGGACTCGTGCGGTAAACATAATTTCTTCATATGGGGAACTCGCAGGAGTAACTTAGGCCTCACACGAGTTCTTGGGCAGTGCATTTTTCTATCAAGGGAGACTCGCACAAGCTCTGCAGGACTCGCATGAGTTCTCCTACAACTCGCACGAGTTGCCTGGCAGATTCTAAGACTTTTGCTCCTATTGCTCCAACTCTCACGAGTTGAAGCTAACCCGTGTGGACTCGTCTTATGCTTCCTTTGTCGAACTTCCTAGCATTGGGGTGTGATCCTTAGGCTGGATTAGCGTAGGCATATGCTTCCCCACACTTAGTTTGATTAATCTAAAAACTTTAAAACACAATTAACAGCCTCCCTCACTTGCTCTCATTTCCAAAAATCTTATCAACAAGGCAGACAAATGCAATGCAAAAATTTGAAAGAATGAAATGAATTTAAATGCAAGTTAAATAGTTAGTATATGTACAGTTGGTGGTTTAAGGGATGATTCCACCAAACTCTCCTCCGTTAGAGCTTTCAAGGGGGCATATTGAGGATGTTGTTGATGTTGCTCAACACCTCATATAAGTATCCGAAAGTTTGCTCAAATTCAAGATAAAAGTCTTGCATTGATCTTGTCATTTCATTTACTCCATTATTATATCACCCATTGCCATGATCGTAGTGACAAGGGGCTACAATATCTTCATTTGCGAATAGAGCATTTCCGACGTAGGGATTGACTAGTCCTTCAAACTCGTAATCTCATAAGTCATTGACTTCCGCTACTTCTTCCCCTACATTTAAAAGACTTTAGGTAGATATAGTCCCTTCTTCTTTCTCTTGGCCTTCAAGGCCTCCATTGGTACTTGCCTTCGAAGATGAGCTTTAAAAGCTCTCATTTGTGTTGTTATTGTTTGTAAAAACTCCTAGCTCTCCAAATAGAGCTATTTTGATGTCATCTACCTCTTTCTTCCACTTGGCTTTTAATTTTTGATGGCCCTTGCAGTGGAGGATTCTTGTTTCTTCTTCTCTCCCTTTCGATTGTAATGGTCAACCATGAAGCATGGTTCATTCAAGTGTGGTGCCTTCATTGTCTTATCGAGATTGAAAGTTATTTTCTCATCACCCACTTCAAGGGTAAGCATACCGTACTTGACATCAATAACCGCTTCGACGGTGTAAGGGAAAGGTCTCGCCAAGATGATGGGTATATTGGAGTCTTCCTCCATATCCACTATGACGAAATATACCGGTATAAAGAATTTGCCCAATATTACCGGCACGTCTTGTAATACCCCGTTTTTTATAGCTCGTAGTAATAATATGTAAAAATTATTTTCAAAACTAGATATAATTATATATATAATTATATATATATACATATATATA
>VHZZ01025612.1:10530-23472 GCA_009801015.1 Silene noctiflora | reverse complement strand
ATCTTAGAGTCCAACATCCGTCCTTTGGGTTCGACCCTTGCATGTTACGCGATAACTCGTCCGCTTGCGAGGTTATAAATATAAATCTCTCAACAATAAACCTATTTCAGCATGAGGGGGCTCAGAGAAGAAACTACAAAGTTAATGAAAAAATAGAGCTAGACAACTCAACCTTTTATGCTGGTCAGAAGGAATCTGACACCAACTCTCATCACTCAGCATTTTGAACAATTGATGAATAATCACAAAGGAAAGGGAACAAGCCACTATCTAGAAACTGAAGATAATGAATTAGACGCAAACTTTGCAGGTATGGCTTACTTAAATTGTGACTATGCTTCTAATACTTCTTATGAATGGATCATAGACTTTGGGTGTAATACCCCGTATTCTAGTCGTGCACTCGGCCGAGTACAGCAGAGTACTCGACTGAGTGACACTCTACTCGACCGAGTCCCCGTCACCGAGTGCCTTCTGGGCTCAAACCAACTTTCTGTTTCGGTGTCACTCGGTCGAGTGACTGATGCACTTGACCGAGCTCGACTGAGTGTACGGGTTCAGGCCCTGTTTCCATGTGTTGGGCTCCGTGCTTTTGGCTTTGCTATATAAGCTTCTATTTCAGTTTTTCTCTCATTTTGAAACCCTAAAAACTCTCTCTACTCTATTTCTATCACCCTAAACCCTCTCAAACACTCTTAAACCTTATCCTTTGGAGATTTCCTCTTAACTTGGGAGATTTGCACTCAAGTTTTACTTTTTCTCATATCTTTACATTTGTAAGTTGTTATTTACTCTTTTTCCTCCTTTTAATTATTAATGAGGGGTTTTATATAATGAAAGAGTATAGAATGTATTGTGATGGTAATTATATGATTTATGTAGGATGAAACGGTTTTGTGAGACAGACTCTTGGTTGTCTCGAGTTGCCTTTTTAGTTTGCTAAACGGTAGGATTTTCCAACTCGGTTTTGATAATATGGATGCTTACTCGTATGTTTGTATTTGCCATTCTTCTTATTTTTAGTCTTACGTGATTGTTGTTGGTATTATCTTGTTGGGATTTTATCTTAACATTATTTTAACAATTGGGATTCAAAGGGAGAATATGCATGATGAGTGTATGGGTGTAAGAGAGTCAGTGTAAGAGAATGTAACTGTAGAGTGAGAGTAAGAGGATGTACTCGTTAAAGATTGCAAGAGTAAGCCAAGTGAGAGAGATGAGAACGGAAACGGCATGAAAAGAGCGAGTGTTGAGAGACGTGAGAATGTTGAGAGAAGAGATTGAGGCGAACTTCGAGGATGAAGTTCATTTTAAGGGAGGAAGATTGTAATACCCGGATATTTTGGGATCCGTATGAGAACCTTGGGATGCGTGAGAGGGCCACCGGACTTGATAAGGAACCACCCGAGAGTAAAGCATAGCCTTATACTAGACCAAGTAGGACTTAGACTAGACCTAGTGAGTCTGCAGCGGACCGAGTGAGTGGCACTCGGCCGAGTGGACCGAGTCACTTGACCGAGTGACACTATGCAGCACCCGATAAAGTCTAATTCAACAGCTAAACCTAATTCATTTCTATCTTCTTCCCAAAATATCTAAACTCTCTCCCTTCTCTCTAAAAACTTCAAGCTTGCTTTAGAGGATTGTTCACCTTACCCTTCCTTTCTTTCATCTAAGTAAGTAAGATCTATCCTTTTCTAGTGTTTTGGAACCCTAACTTTTGGGGGTTTTGTTATGGGTAATTAATTAGTAATTAGTATGTGTAATATGGGTAATAATAAGGGGTTTTGTATTGTATAATAGTGTAGGATGTATTGTGATAGTATTATGTGACTTGTATAGGACGAGATGGTTTCATGAGACGGGATTATTTCGGATTCGAGTAGCTATTGAAGATTGCTAAAGGGTAGGTTAATCATACTCGGTTTCAATAAGTATGAATGGTTGCGTATGTCGTTGTTGTGTGGTTATTTCATTATAACATGATTGTTGGAAGTAAATTTGGTTAGTCCCATAATAGTGTCGGTATTTCATGATGGCATGATAATGAATGGTTAATGTTGGTTCATGATAACCTTGGATTTGCATTGTAACATGTTAATTATGAAGCATGTCTTGAGGTATCTCTTGATTGTTGGCATTGATGAGTAGTATTTTAGTCGCGTTTTACCCCTCATTTACAACTTATTCCGACTCGATTTTGCGTGCTTAATTAATTAAATAGCTCATTTTAATTACTAATTTATAATAATTAGTCGTCTTAGTTATATTTAATAAATAGTCAGGTCATTAATATATTATTCATATTAATATTTTTTTATTAATTTAATGTGTAGGCGAGATGGAATTGCGAGACGATATTAATGACACAACGAGTGTCGAAACAATGCAAATTCAATATAATGGCAAAGTCAAGGTCAACCTTGACCTTGACCAAGCCCTCATCATCGTACTTCATCACCCTCCACCATCATCATGAATTCATTCATCGTCATCACCCTCAATCCATTTTTATTCCATCTTTATCAATCATCACAATATTCACCATTCATCATCATTTTTTATTCTATCATCATCATCATCATCATCAACTCATCTTTCGTCCTCCGCCATCATTCACCACCACCACCATCAAGATTACATCATCATCAACCAATCATCATCATTCATCATCCTCCGTCATCATCATTCAACAACAACGCAAACAACTTCAACAGCCACGCCGGCCAACCGGCTGCCGCCTCCTCCACCGGCTCACAACAACATCGCATCTCCTCCTTTTCTGAAATGCTCGATGCCGGCCTAGTCACCGGCAGCTAGCCAACCGGCTCCCAACACAATCACCCTTCAAAATCCGTCAACACACGTATGCCTTGTTGCTCCCTACCGGTGCAACGACCTCCGGCACCCCGGTTCCCATACACACCAATGCCAATTACCCCCATTTTCTTCAAAAGCTCGGCGCCAGGCATCACGCAGGCGGCCGGTCAACCGGCCTAGAGACCTTACTACAGATTTTGAAGAAAAAGAAGAAAGTGAGATAGGTCTGCGTTTTGCGTTTGTGGTGATGTCGTTTTATCTGTTTGTTTTTGGCACTAAAAAAGGAGGAGGAATGAGATGACTTTTGGGCTGAGGAGATTAAGGAGAGTTTTTGGGCTGAGTGATTAAGGCATGAGTGTGACTTTTGGGCTGAGTTTCAGAAAATAAAATGGAGATTAGGCCCAAGTCTTTGGATTAGTATAAAAATATTAGTCTTAAGTTTTATTTGAAAACTCTTATTTTTTAGATTAAAAAATACCCTATGTACTAGTTTAAAATGGTCTTCTTAATTAAAATTTCTCCAATAAAATTTAAATTACTCTTTAGTTTATGCAAGATCTTCAATTTTTCATTAGTTTACATTTAGTATTAGGTTGTAATTTGAAGGAAGAAGAAATAAATCTTACTTATTTCAATCCAAAATCATTACTTTCCTCTTAGTTGGTATAATTCTCATATTTTGTTTACATTTACTTCATTAGTTTACATTTATTTTCCTACTTGTTTATTATTCACTCAAAGTAGTAATCTTTATCATGTTTACAATGTTTTCTTGTGTATTGTTGCACTTTCTTGTTAATTTCTCACCCATGAACATGTGTGAGTAGTCATATCCAGAGCTTAGGGGGATCTTGGGTTGTCAATGGCGTGAATTTAGGTTGTTAACATTTAGATCTGGGTGGTTTGTTGGTCTTCACTTTCATGCACATGAAGTGTTTGTAGGAATGTTTGGATGAAAGTTTGAAATTTTTCCTCACATGTTTGACTTATCTTGGTTCCCTTTGATATTAGATGACCTATCTTGGTGCTTAGGCTATTAGAAAGTCAATGTGTTATGTGTGTGATGAGTTTATCTTAACCGAATGAATATTAGTTAATGAACTTAAGGTGACTAAGAAATTAGGCATAAACCCTTGACCATTGTTATCCCCTATATCTTGTTTTAACCTTGTTTCATGCTCTATTACCCTAGTGAACCCAAAGGCTCTAGCTTTTCCATCTTTGATCAATTACTCTTTCTTTTAGCTTATTTTCATATCTAATTTGCATATTAGCTTATAATCAATCAACCTTCTTCTTTGTTAAACTAAACAAAGGTTTGAACAAACTAGGTATATACATCCATCCCATCCTCGCGGATTCGACCCCTTATTATACTACTTAATTTGGGAGTTTTATAAATTGTTTTTGATTGGGAATCGACGACAAATCCCACTATCAGGCATACACGAGTATTAGGTATAGTTGGCATCCATTTCATATGAGAAAGAGGCAGGTTGGATGATTATTGCATATATGAAAAGATGTGTTAGTACACATTGCATTGCATATTATGTTATATGTGTTTGTGGATGATGTTGGCGGAGTTGCGGATGCGGTAATTGTTCTTATGGAGACGTGAGGCGGTCAGAAGACCGTCTTACGCTCGGGTCGCCCCTTGGAGCTTCCCACTCCAAGGGGGATGTGCACATTAGTGGTTTGAGTTATAGAGGGACACGTGAGGTTGAGTCACGTCGTCTGGCAGGGGATCCGAGTCGCTATTGGGCCCGGTACCACGGGTGTGTCCCTTGTACCTTTTTACGGCCGCGGTCCGGCTGTTTTGGTGGGCGGTGCTGCGGTACCGTCACCGGGTTGTGGGTACCGTGCGTGTGTCCCTGGTATCGGAGTTGGCCACGGAGTGGTGTGGTTGAAGGTCGTGTTGTATGCATTTCATTGTCGTGTTGCATAATCATATTTCATATGTCGTGTCTTATATGCTTATATTATTGAAACTGGCCTTGTGTGGCTATGTGTAAATTGTCGCCTATATCCGGGGTGACCTGTGTCGATCTATATGATATTTCCGATCATATGGGGAGCAGGTTATGTACAAGTTGATTTGGTGTCAGGCGGGAGACGGGACGAGCCTCAGATTTGGAGTCTAGTCATATAGATGATATAGTTGGTAGATGAGTTGTATTTATATAGTTTACTTGTTATTTATTTATCATGTTTGTAATCACTAAATAGCGTATTTATCTTAATTGTTTCTTAATTGCAACTCTGATTCACCGCCTCGGGAAACCGAGATGGTAACATCCTCCCATTGCCTTGGCCGGGCAAGAAGAGGGTGTTAGAAAGTGGTATCAGAACGACGAATTCGGAACCTGAACCAATGAACCAAAATGAACGTAGGAGTGTCTAATAAAATGAATTCGACATGAGTACAATAGGAGATCGGTTTTGGATGAGTAGTCGCCCTTATGTCAAAATCAATTCCTATTGTCTCGGTTGGTCATTACGTGGGTGGTCTAGAGTATCAGTGAACGATATTATAAATGATATGTGGTTGTATATATGTTGTGATGGTTGATAGATCTTTTACTTGATATAACTTCTCATGTGATGTGTAATAAAAAACAGAAATGGTATGAGTAATTTGGCATCTGTAGTGTGTATTAGAAATGTTGGCATGTGATAGTATGAGGGACACTAGTCCTGCTTTTGACCCGTATGCAGTATGAATGCTTAGATATACTAGAGTTATCTTAAGCGTGAGTAGTAGTGACGTTTAGTTATGTAATCGCGAGTATGTGGATGATGTGCCAATGACGGTAACTAAGATAGCGTGCGAACTAACCCAGGGAAGCCACCGATAGCCGGTGTAACCCCGAACCTTTTCTTTTGATGCAGGGATTGGGGATACCACCATTCGAATTTAACCGTAATTCTCAAACCTCAGGTGAACACTCGAACGAGTGCGAGTCCCCACAGATCGAGTGCAGTGCACTCGACCGAGTGGACCAGGTCACTCGATCAAGTGGACCAATTTTCCTAAATCAGAAAAGTTTCAGAAAGTTCGGCACTCGACCGAGTGGACTCAGCACTCGGCCGAGTGAGTTACACGGGTTGAGTAAATCGCATAAAACACACTTTTATTCTTCCTTATCTTATTCATATCTTCATATTTCCTCATCCTTCCAACACTAAAATTCCTCTAAAAATATTTCTACAACTCCACTGTTGCTAAATTTTGCTCAAACGTGAAATTTAAGTTCCTAATTGCCTCTTAATCCTACTAAACCAATGTAAGTTGATTTTCCTCTCTTTTCATGTAGTACCAATTTCGAAATTCCTAGATCTACATGGTTTCCTTGAGTTCTTGTCAATTATTTGCTTGTTTATGTCTAATTTATGCTAGTAAACAACCTTTTATACCATTATTGTTGTTAAATATGAAGATTTGATGTCAAAATTTTACCCCTATGAAGACCACTTGAAAATCTTGTTATTACTCATAGAAATTGGGATTTGATGTTGTTGTTAGGATTAGTTGAACAAGAAAGGCCTAGTTGAATCTTGCTTTGTATTTAAAAAAGTTGTCTTAAAATTTCGTCTTAAAATTTCTAAATATAGGGTGTTCATGCCCAAATTTTGATTTTTCATATATAAAACTTAGTTTAGTTGTAGTATAAGACTACTATACTTGTTAGTGATGCTATATGTTGTCTTAAAACGAAAACTTCGTCACAAATTTTACCCAAATTTTCGAATTTATGTAGGATACATTAACATACTTTGATTTTGTACTAAGTACAAGGCTTAATTACTTTATAAGACATCAAGTTTGGTTAATCATATCATGTATGGTCTTAAAGTCGGAAAAAGTGTGCCAAAATTTCTCCATGTTTGTCGAAAATGAATCATATGCTTACCCGGATTTTGATTTTCATACCTAATGTCCACTCCTATTGTCTTTTAAAACCTTAATCATTATTGAAAAATGCGTTTTGTTGTACTCTTGGAAAAGTTTCGTTCAATCGGTAATTGTACCTTGGCCTAGTTCAACTACTTTCCGAATTACATACTAAAGGTGTCAAGAATTTTCCATCGTCACAATTTCATGCTTGGCTTAGTTTTGTTGAAAGTTTTGGCAGCAATTAGAAACATGATGCATTGACTTGAACTAAATTTCCAAGTATTGAGTAAAGTTTCCAAGAATCTTAATTTTTCGGAAAATGAGTGTCTTAATCTAGTGAAAGATTTTGGTCTATAAGATTATGTTGAAATTTCTACTCAACCGTTTCACTTGGCAAATTTGAGAAATGGGGAAAATTTCCATCTATCCAATTGTCCTAAATTTCTTACTATGTGCATTTGGAAACTTGTTTTGAATTCTCTTCTCTTGTAGCATGTCGAGAAACGCATGAGCCAACCGCGGAAGACAAGCAACACAACAACCTAGGGCACCACCCGCCATTACCGCTTCGGGATACCCGGGGATAGAGTTTGAGAGTGAAGCCCATAGGAATACCTTCCTTGTTTTGGCCGGAAGGCATATGGCCCCAACAAGGTGTGTGTCACGGGAGGCATTGAGAGCCTTGGGAATCGAGGAGAAGGTGCATGACATCTTCACGGTACTTGGGATGGAGGGGTTGTATAACCTAGAGGAGGTGAGATACCATAACCTCATCCTTGACTTTTTGAGTTCCTTTGTGTACAACAAGGAGGACCACTCAGTGAGCTTTAGTCTCAAGAATACCCCCTTACACCTCTCTAGTGATGCCTTTGCGGATTGTTTATGCGTCGGGAAAAGAACCGCTTATACCCACGATAAGGTAGGGAAGAAAATGAAACGATACTTTGACCTCTTTACCAATGTCCACCATTTTAGTGTGAGTTCTATAAAGGTGAATGATGCGGAACACCCCGTCTTAAGGATCTTTTTATGCCTCATGACCCAAATCCTCTATGGGAGGGATGACTCGAGCAAGCTGAATCCGAGCGAGGTTTTACTTTTGGGTTCCTACCATAACCCTTACCGTGAGGGGCGCTTCTACTTTAGCGCCGTGTCCTTTGTGAGTTTAGCCTTTGAGCGGATGACTAAACCGGAGAAGGGCTCTCTTGATTGTGGAGCCTTGGTGACTAGGTTGGCAATGAGCTTGTTAAATTATGAGCCGGGAGCGGCGGACCGACCCATGATCACTAGTGTGCCTTATCTTGATCTTGACTACTTGAAGAACCTTGGGTGGGTAGTGTATCGGAAGGAGAGGGGTATGTATGGGTTTAAAGTGAATAAGTATTGGAGTATGAAGCTCCCTGTACAAGGGACTTTGCCCGAGACTGAGCACTTGCCGGATGTGGGATCACCTCGTCCTTCGGCACAACGTCACACCATTCCTAGTGTCCTTACCTATGACCCCGACGATGAGACCATGGAGAGAATTACTCCTTCTCCACCCCGTGCATCTACTAGAAGCGCCGTACCATCCCTCTCCACACCCATGCCGCCCCCACCATATACCGGAGAGTATGCCTGACGCCCGCCGACTTATGACCATAGTTACCACATGTCGGAGATGATTGATCATTTTAACACGAGTTTAGTGATGAGGGACATGCATGAGTTGGACTATAACCAAGGAGTGAGACCTAATGTCCACCCTAGCTACTGGACCGGACCGGGGGATGCTTCGAGTGTGTTCTAGGCATATGGTATCTATTTTGGGTGGATTTTGCGCAAGTCTAAATCAAGTTAGGGTTGGGACTGACAGGGTCAACTAGCTCTAATAATCTGTACTGAATGTAGTGTAGGCTAAGAAATACGAAATGTAAAACAAATAAAGAGAACAATAAGACAAATAATTTTGTACATGGAAAACCTATGGGAAAAAACCACGGGCACCAAATCAGGAGAGGATTTCACTATTATTTAGGGTAGTTAGCAAATTGCGTTAGTGTGGTACAGTATAGTTGTATGTAATTGCTTGAGTTGTCGCGCCCCTCTAAATGATCTTAAGTTGTCCTTATATAGCCAGGCTGAAAGGCTATATAATCTCCTCTATTAATGCGCAATATTTCTTCTTAATGTCACCATTAATTGCTTTATTATTGTGCTTAATTAATTATTCACATAAGTGCTGAATCTTTATTGCTGAATCTTTCTTAAATATTGTTATTAATACCCGGATCCATGTAATATTAATCGGATATTATTATTCTTGAATGAGCCAAATATTGTTCTTATATTTGACTAACGTCCTCTCCTTGCCTGACGCCATTCTCGGTCTACCCTGACGTTCTTGTACCCTGACAGTCAGGTCAGGGTAGGAAGTTACCCTGAAATAATAGTGTAAAATCCAGGCCTAACAATTGCCCCTTATCTCCTCTAATTTAAGGAATTTCCTTTAAGATCGTTGGATGAAGTCCATTCATCATAGAAACGGCTAGATGTGAAGTCAGCGTGACAGGTGGTTCAATTACTGTTGTCTCCTCAGTAATTATACTGCCACTTGCAGTAATAAACCCTAGTTTTTCACCGCCTATATAATTACTTTTACTTCTGGTTTTATCCTTCATAGAAAAACTCGATAACTTTTCTGAAAAACTCTCATGCTTCTCTAATCTTCATCTTCTTGCTTTAGTTTTCCAAAAATTTCATTAATCTGAAATTATGGCTGGAAAAAGAAAATCAACTCGGGGTGCCATGGCTCCTACTGCGTCTCCTGCTGAGACTGTTTCAGAAGATAAGCCAATTTTTTCAGAAACTCAGCCGTCTTCTTCAGAGAATCCCTCTGCTCCTCCTCTTGAAATGGTATCCATTTTTTTATAAGGATTTTGAGTTCAAGCCTACCAAGGCTTTGAACGACCAGCAGTCTCTTCCTAATCGTCTCAAACCTGATTTTGAGAAAACTCTGAAGGAGAAGGGTATCATCCCTGCTGATGCTGAGGTCTGGATCTCTGAAGATTCTCCAGTCAGGGCTGACTGGTACTGCCCTGGCTAGTTTTGTATTCATTATTGGGCGTTCAGGGCTGGTTGTAAGCTTCCTCTTTCTCCTCTAATGGTTGAGGTGATCAAAGAAATTGGTGTTCCTCCTTATCAACTTATGCCAATGGTGTGGAAGGTTGTCTGCTCTATCGAATTATTGTGTCAGAAACATAATTTGCCTTTCTCTTTGGAAGATTTGAAGGCCTGCTATTTCCTGAGGACTAATAGTACTGGCATGATCAGTTTCAAAGCCAGGCCCTCAACTACTCCTTTGTTCAGCAATCTTGACAGTGGTCATGATAAAATTTGGGCTGCTGGGTACATGTTTATCAGGACTAACTCGGTTGGTCCTGACCTGGCGTACTTGAATTATGAAGATTGTGTTGCTGGTAAGCCTTTTTTTTCTTTTCTGCAAGCATATCGTAGTTTAAAATAAAATTAAATCACTTATTGATATATACTTTATGTTCGCAGTTGATGATTGGATACCCAGTGTTGAGCATCCTACTGAAAAGATTTCTGCTTTTCTTTCAATTCCTATCACGGAGAGGAGGTGGTCGTTCTGCTGTGGGGTGGATCGTTTCCCTCGTTGCCTGAAGACTGAAGGTGATCCCAAGGGGCCTAGGCCTGTTAAAGCTTCTGGTGCCTCAATTTCTGGCAGTAAGTCGCTTTGTTTCCGATTCTTTCCTCTTTTGTCCTTGGTTTTTTTTTCTTACTATAACCTGTCTTTATTGCTGATATAATGCCTTGTGTTGTAGCTACTAGTTCTTCTACCAGACTCTCCAGGTATGGCATGACTGATCTCGCTGTCAGGCTTGCTAGGGTCAAAGAGGAGGGTTCCCACAGTAGTGGTGGGACTGATGCTGTTATCGATCTTACTGATTTTTCTGCTGCATCTGCTGCCCCTAACACTCCTGCTGTTCCTGACCCAACAAGTTCAGTGGGCTAAAAAAGAAAATAGGAGGAGACTGAAATTCCTGTCCTTGTCAGGGAAGTCAAAGCCAGGGTGGACAACTTGGATGCTGGCAGGGTGAAGATAAAAAATTATGCCGCTTCTAATTCTGCTTCTATACTGATGATGGACCCTATTGAGACTTCCACCAAAGCTGTTGTTGCGGCTGATCATGTCGTTGGTCTCCTGGTGAATGCCCTTGGGTCTATGCAGGAGGTATTTGTCCTGCCATAGTTTTATTATTTTTCCTTTTATTGTGAGGGAGATTTTTCACCATGTTTAATATTTGCCTGTTTTTTAGAGTGCAACAGCCTGTCTTGTCAATGCTTATCAGGCTGCTTCATTGGTGGTCAGGCTTGATCTTCAGGCTTCTAATTCTGATAAGCTGAGGTATGAGCTTAGCTTTGCTCAAGGGGATCTGGTTGTTGTCAGGGCTGATTTGGCACGGGTGCAGGATAAGCTTAATGCTTCTAAAGCTGAAGTTGATGCTAGTAAAGCTGAGATTGCGTCGGGTAAGCAACTTCTTTAGGAGGCTTTAGACAGAAATGAGGAGCTCAACCTTAAGAAGGATGACTTGGAGTGCAAGCATTATGATGCTTTACTATATTTCTTCATCAAAGGTAAAGTGGCTGCCATGTCCGAGCCTGTGGAATCTAGGGCGAGTTGGAACCCTGAAGCTGAGATGACCATTGCTGCTGCCAAGTATTCAGACCTGCATAATCTTAGTGAAGATCAAGAAGTTGACTCTCCAGGGCAGCAGGATGCGGATGCTAAGCAAGCTGATGAAGATGATGATGATGATACTGCTTCCAAAGGGGAGCAATAATTAATTTTAAGTATTTGGTATTGGCCCATCCAGGGGGGATGTCTCTGGAAAGACAATTTTAATTTTTTGTGTTCGTGAAACTGGTTGGTCAGGGAAGTTAACCCTGACCTAAATATTATTTTGGTGCCTCTGCCCCAAGGGGTAAGGGTTTTATTTGCTGAAGCTGTCTCTTGAAGCCTGATATTTGTTTACTTGATCATCTTCTTGCATCCTTTAGAATCTGTCAAAATCTGTTAACCTGTATTTTTTTAACCTGTTGACCTGTTTTGTTTGGTTGTTTGAGAAAACGGGAAATCTGGTCTGACTGAAGGGCTTATATCCCCTGCCTGACTGGAGGGCTTGGTATTCGGCATGACAGGAGGATTTTTTAAACAAATGGCAAGGATAAAACACCTTCTATCCTGTCGTAGTGCTGCGTCCAACCAGTTGTATAGGTGTGCAGCAAATAGTTAGGTTAGGCAATCGTTTCATCCCTGATTGGTCCTGCCATTCACCGTATCTGGTGTGGGTTACCAATTTCGTTAGGCACGACATGGTGTGAAAATAAATAAAAATAAAGAAAACATATGACAGAGTAGCCCTCAATCTTGAAGATTTATTCATGTAACAGTATATCATGAATAATTATTCAGGATTCAAGTAATACATATAAACAAGGTTGGTTATATGAGATTCATAAAAATTTGCATATAGATTGCACATTGATCATACAAGGCAGGCACAGATTTCANTCAAGTAATACATATAAACAAGGTTGGTTATATGAGATTCATAAAAATTTGCATATAGATTGCACATTGATCATACAAGGCAGGCACAGATTTCAGGCAATTCATGTAGAATAATGCACGTAGAACACAAATAGTTTGTAATGAATTTTTACCTTGATTAAGGCAGGGTGCCTACTTTTATTATATATGGAATAACTTTAAATGAGTTACATTCCAGGATCTTGGGATCATTTCCCCTTATAATGTTTGGAGCCTGTATGCTCCTTGACCGACGATTGAGTCAATTAAGTAAGGACCTTCCCATGTAGGGGCCAATTTGCCTGCGGATTTTTTTTGGGAACACTTTTCGTAAGACAAGGTCTCCTTCCCTGAAAATTCTAATCTTGACGCTCTTATTATAACTTCTCGCTACTGCTTGTTGGTACGATGTTATCTTGATTTTGGCAGTATCTCTTAGTTCCTCTGTTAGGACTAAGTTGTCTTGCATCAGGCTATTGTTTGTTTCGTGTTGTTCAGGCTGTATCTTGACGTTGGCACTCGTACTTCTGCAGGTACCACAGCTTCGCAACCTGATGTGTCTAATATTTATACTATTTATGTTGGATTCAATTACCTCATATTAGACAGCTCTAATATGTTAATAAAA
>VHZZ01025610.1:0-12973 GCA_009801015.1 Silene noctiflora | reverse complement strand
TGGTTTCGGGTCGGGTGACAACGGGTCGGGTCAGTGCGGGTCTAGCAAAACTCGGGTCAAGATCGGGTCGGGTCGGGTTAATTCGGGTTTTCGGGACAAATTCGGGTCCCACAAGTCGAGTTAATTCGGGTCTCGGGCCAGCCTTTTCGGGTCGGGTTGATTTTGCCAGGTCTAAGTAGACATCACGAGTTCAATGAAGCTCGACTCCCAAACCAATTGGCAATAAAATAGCTTTTCATTTATAATTTATAAATTGTTCATTCCGTCGTCTCTTGTCGATATGGAAAACTGAATGCATACCTTCATTTAATTCGCCCAGTTGCAGAATTTTTTTATTCCTCAATCCCCTACTCGGGTCACACAGCCAAGAGCTCTAATGTCATGTAAAATATACATGGAAAACTGAATGCATTCCTTCATTTAATTCGCCCAGTTGCGGAAATTTTCTATTCCTCGATCCCATACTCGGGTCACACAGCCAATAGCTCTAATGTCATGTAAAATGTACATGGTAGTAGTAAAAGACAAGGTAAAGAGCTGGAGTGGTAGAGAAGGCCAGAAAGGCAAGCAGAACAAAAGAAAAAAACTACACGCGTAATTGGAGATTTCAGCTGCCTACCCCTCGCAGCGAATAGAGCTACAATAAGCGGACTTATTTACAAAATTCCACAGGCTATATTATTTTTCTATTTTTTCTTCCAATTTGCTTCTCTATGGAGCCCCTTTACAGCTTGTACCCCGGATCTGCAGCCATTTGTATCCATTAAAAGACCGGGCCTAATGCTGATACTATACATGTTGAAATTCACAATCACTTGTGCCACCCGATATGGGGCCTTTACTGTGTTGTACTGGCCACTAGTCGCCCTGTCCTTTGCTGTAGCAAAAAGTATCATATGAACTTGAAAGCGGTTCTGGGGACATGCATCAGATCAACATACATAGATATAGCGTATCACTTCCACAGTTCCACCACAGAACATGTCCCAGCATCAAGGGCTCTTTCTAAGAATACTGCCAAAAGAAGCAGCAGTAAGACTCGACACAAGAACAAATAATGGGCAGCAGTAAGACTCGACACAAGAACAAATAATGGGATCATATAATACATACCTTACCTAGCAGGGGAATTGTTTTCACTCCAGTCTTTACGTTGCTAACCTCTGATTTTCTAAATCCTTTTCTTTCTTCTTTTCAACCTCTAGTTGCTTAAGGTTCTCCTCATGGGCTCGACTGAACATTGTCGTGAAGTTGAGTAAAGTTCCCACAACTGCAACGGATAATGATGCACGTAATTAGAGAAACTGTAGGACAACAATCACTTTCCACAAATTACAAATTTCTTCGAGTTTTCAGTGATTAGCAAACAGTTTTATATCTTCAGAAGATATTTGCAGTACACCTTTTAACTTGTCAAAAAATAGGGTGGTGCTCCTGACAAATTTTAAGCTTGGGAATCATTACTGTGACAAACTGACAAGTACAAACTTGTAAACCCTTTCAAACAAGCTTCACATTCGTTTTCCTAAAATTTTTGAAGGTGACGGATAAAATACCTTGCTCAAATGGGCAACGAGATGGATCTTCTCCAAAGTAGATAATTAAAGCGTCAACATTTCTTCCCTGCAAAACATTTTGTACAACTAGAGTTATTGAGCTCAAAGCGGGGCAAATGACCCAACAGATAATTTTTTTACAGAATGTAATGAAGGAATGAAAAAAGAGGAATGGACATACAACACTGGAATAAAGCAATGCCAATGAGCGCACTTCTGCCTCAGCAAAACACAGGAACTCCTTCAATTTCTACACAATGTGGAAATTCAACACAAGTAAACCTGAAGGGAAGAGATTGTACACTATATACAGTTGTTTTGGATCTTAATAATCACATTACGAAGCTTCAAGGTAAGCTGATAACAAACGGATTTCACTTCTAACAGACAAAGTAGCCAAGTGGTTCAATGAAAGGATAAAGCCAACTTGAGCTTGTCAAACTCATTGCTCAACAATTCTAGTACCATGAATACCCTCAATGGAGGATAACTCAATGAAAAGTTTTTAACCGGCAAGTACCTTATGAAAGTCTTCTGAAACAGGCCCGTCATTCTCTGACATGGACAATTCTTGCACAATCTTTTCCAGCCCTTTGTTAATTGCTTGCATCTCCTCCGCC
Source organism: Silene noctiflora (assembly GCA_009801015.1). NCBI lineage: Eukaryota > Viridiplantae > Streptophyta > Magnoliopsida > Caryophyllales > Caryophyllaceae > Silene > Silene noctiflora. The sequence goes on along the minus strand of VHZZ01025610.1, from coordinate 10,797 downwards.
AAATATTTTAGTTGGATCTGAAAAATGAAAGGATCAGTAAGTAATATTGCTAATTCAGCGGCTTCTTCAAATTAAATACAACACACCTTTGTAGCAGGTTCCAGGCTGGTAAGATCCTCTGAGAAATCTAGAACCTCTGGTAATTTTTCAGCAATAATCTGTGAATATTAACAGCACGGACTCAATTTTATCAGCATCAAGACTACTTTTCATGTTCATAGGCAATTGATGAGCATAAAACAACAATAATCTCCGACAGAAGTTCCATGATACTAAATTAAAACAGGAAAAAAAAAGTAGCACTTTGCAGCAATATAAATGTCATAGCCGGCCTAATTAGTTAAAGAGGTGGCAAAATTCCCCTTAGTTTTAGACTCAGCCCGACATGAATTCTAGCCTATAACACTCATTTACTGTTGAGTACAGGTTGTCACCTTATTCACATCATAAAAAAAAAAAAGTTACACCTACAGTGATCGCATTTGATCACATTTTACAGGATACTGGCCGCATTTGGCGAGGTAAGGCCGTGACCGCCAATATCATGATCATGGCCAAAATCGAGACTTAATGCTATGACAAAAAGCACATATAACAACCACCTGCTCGTCCTACAAAACCAAACACAGATGTACCTTGCAAAGATAATGCATCAAAGTCATCTTGTTATTCCGAGCACGGGTTTCAGTGAGTTTCAATAGGCTATCCAGTCGAAAACCAACAGCCGAACCTAACAACAGAATACAAAACCATCACCAAATGGTTTAAGAAATGAGAGTGCAGGATGGTAAACACTGACGAACCTCTAAAAAGGTGAAAAATCCCAGTTCCAACAAGAAGAAAATTTGAATAATTCAGAATCAAGACATGACTGCAGGTCTGCCACAAATGCACAACTACGAAACATGGCGATGGAACCTAAAATAATATAATTCCCTCAATTTCAAAGGAAAAAACAAAATGCTTGATCTTAAACTGGTCTGTTTTTCAGTCTAAGAAAACATAAAGGGAACTGAAATGACTTTAAAAGGCGCATCTAAGAGACTGCGCTAGCTTGAGACAGTGATGATTATCCATACTGAACCATGCTAATCAATTCAACCTACCTCTAGCTGTGCCCTGATTCAAAGCGTTGCCCAATGAAAGAACTGTCTGCATTACTCGTTTAAGTTTTACTGAATTTCGGATCTGAAGAAAACAAACTATCATGTCAAAATACAGAAAAGGACATTTATGATTAAAAAAAAAGGCTACATAATGGAAATCCTTGAGAGAAAAAAATCATATAGCAGCATAATAATACAGAGGACAAACAACCCCACAAAAAGGCGGACGAACACACTCAGATCACTTGCCTGATCAGAAGCGGAACCTACAGTACTGAGGCTTTTTCTGAGATCAGAAACCTACACCACAAGCACACATCAGATATTGGTAGAGCAGCTAAATAAGTAACATAACGAGCACCTTTAACTCACCTGAGTTTCAAACTGCATTTTGAATGAAAAAACTCTCAGCTTGGCCTCAACTCTTGGCACTCGCATTAATTCTAAGAAAAACTGTTACAAAAATGAATAGCTAATGATCAGATACTCCGTATCACTATCTTGGAAGATACGACAAGAGACGCCAATGTTCTCCTATCATTATCTGTGTTACCTTATCCCTAGTCCCTACACCGCAAGGAGAAACATTTTTTAAGTTGTAAATGTGCGCCTGCTAAACTGGGTGTCTACTGCCAAGCCCAAGCTCTGGGGATAAATGGCCTAGGTCTGTGGAGGACGGGCAAACGATGACATGAATCCCCCTCTCAAGTCCGTTAGTGGTAAGGTTCATGAACCTTTCCAGTTGCCACTGGACTAATCTTAGCTTGGTGCCTCCCAACAGAACTTCATATTATCATCAAAAGTAGAAAGATGGCTGAGAAGTCCTTAATGGTAACATCTGCGTTTCATTGGACTAATTTCGTTTCTCTTTCTATACTTCTTCTTCATCATTAGTATTTCCTTTACGTTTCTCCTTTCTTCTTTTTTTCTTTCATTTTTTTTTTACTTCTTTTTCTTTTTATTTCACTTGCTAAAGAGGCTCCTATTGAAGACACCAATGGTTTGCGAATTATACAAGGACTTCAGCAACCGGCCGAAGCTTTTCAGTTGACGCAGGAAAATTTGCTACAATAATTGATAAATCAAACCAGAAAAAATAAAGGATAGATAACACCAATTACGATTTGAAAGTAGATTTCTATGAATACAAAATCATATGCTTCTAGTTCACAACAGAAAATTGTTCTCAAACATGCCTGTTGCTTAAAGAAAAGGGAGAGTTAAAAACACGGCTTACCTGTTCGCACTTCCCTAGTTTATCAACCTCTCCTCTATAACCCTGCGTGAGAAACACATTTGATGTATAGACATAGACATTAGTTACTTTCTCGAGAACTCATTAGTACATCTCTATTTAGTACTCTATCCATCCTATTATATCGTCCCCATTACCTTTTTGGTCCACTCCAAAATAATTATACCCTTTCTGAATTAGTAAAACAAAAGACGATTTTCAACATCAAGTTACAACCCAAGGGGCAATAACAATATTTCATCACCAAAACTTAAAACTAACTTCTGGTGAGATAGGGAGACGGGGAGTAAAAGCTAAGACATATTGGTACTCTCTATGCTCAATTTCAGACGACCATCATACTTACCTTAAGTAATTCCATCTCCTCCTTCGTCGGACAAAATTTTATAAGGTTATCAACTTGATCTGCATCCAAAGCAGAATTTTCCAAAGAAAGTACTGAAACCTGAGACAGGGCAATTAAAAAAAAGGAACACTTAACCAGACAAGTAGGTAAAATAATTTATGCTCAATCCGTGCCAATAGGTTGTTTCCATTTCGACAAAAAATTGAGGAGCAGTTTGAAATATGTGAGCAACAAAGGTTCGAGATAAGTTATAAACAAGGAGTTGAAGTAGAATGTTCAAAAGCCATGGTTAATTACTAGAAACAGAAAACTCTAATGTATTCTGATTGGTTTTTCCTTGTTTTAAGTACTCTACAATATAGGATGGATTAACTCAAACTCCACATTTTCTATAACCCACCCTTTCGAACAAAAAATTCAAAACTCCCTACATTTGGTGAACATTTACTCCAAAACTCCCACCAAAAGTCAATTTTAGTAAAAGGAACGAATTTTGGGGGAAAAAAAGGATGTAAAAGGGAGGAATTTTGAAACTTGCATGGAAAATGTATTAGTTATCAATAAACTCGATTGAATACTATCAGGCTCTAATTTATGATGAAGTCAAAAACACAATTGTCACCGCTTTTATATAATGCGTTTTTGAGTTTACCAATTGTGTAGCAGCAAAAGCTATAGCATACCTCATCAATGCAAGTAACACAATATATGTAGAATAAACCGACTTAACCAGGCTGGTTAGGGATATTTGTCAACAAGGCCAAACCAAAATACTGGACCAAACTTGTGCGCAAAAAGAGAGATTCAAATCAGGACTTGGCATACCATTAATTCATGCAATGGAACTTTAACCTTTGAAAGCATGATCTCGCAATTACATGCTCTTCTGTGATCAACCTACATCAAAAGAATCATGATAAATACAAGGTGTTGCATCAATTGACCTAAAGCCCGCAGACATAATTAATTAACTAATTTACCAGAGGCTCCTTATTTCAAACATGTATATCTGCAGAATTAAATTCAAAATGTATGAAGCAAAATGGATTTTCTGCTATGAATAAAACTGTGCACGGTGCACTTTCAATCATGCCTACTACCACACAGTCCTTCCGCTACTTGACCTAATAATTGACTACTACACAGTAGCCCTTTAGAGCTCTACAAGGCAAGTTATAAAGTAGAAGGACTAACTATCAACACCCTCTGCGATCTGGATTCTATGTTTCTGCCAGAAATAACGAGACGAATGAAGCAAAGATACTTATACTGAGGCCAGCTCAGCAGCTCCTAACATAGGCGAAGTTGTAGAGTGCAATACGATCAAATATAAGCTTTCCCCTGAAGGAGAGATCAAACCAAAGGTGGAAATTTTTGGCAACAGATGATCGTCACAAGACTCACAACAGCAATAAGAACTCAAGTCCCAGGAGAATGGTGGGCAAAAATGACCATCATAAAGCATCATAAGAATAAGAATAAAAGTAGATCACAGGATCAAATGAAAAGAAGAAGGTATACAAATAATACATTAGGTGAATCTACCATCCTCACAATATAGCACAGTAAAATGGGAAGTCTTCAAATGATAAAAAAAAATAATCCACTTATGCCTAAAAAGGAAGAGCCTTATTAAGTTGTTGCTAATGAGACAATATCAGGCGTAATGGTTTATAAGGTATCACGTTTATCACAACGCATCTGTGTTGGACACCAAACAATTGAAGTATTGCAAACTCCCCCACTTAAACGAATACAACACCTTCGTTGCACTGAGCCTACGAATCTAACTGCATCAAGTTCGACCCTGCTAAAACTCATCTGAATCATCCGCTATTGATTTAACGCATCTTTTAATACCAGATCAAACAATAGATGCATTGCTATTGGGTAGTCTACAGATATGTATCGTCTTCATAAGTGATCAAGGGCTTTAAAATACAGCTGAAATGCACAGCCGAAGGTACATCTGGAGCAACAAGGGAAATGGGAAACGGAACTATTTCCAGCTCTGTTACTATATGGATTATCATTGATGTTTGAAACTCAAAAGTTGGTTATTATACCTTAATAGACCCCCACAAGCAAAAGCTCATGGGCTACGCAAAGCCCCTGGGCTTGAAGCGTGTATAATGCACCTTGTGCTGAAATTCCACATGTCAGATCATGAGTCTACCAAAGATTTGAAGTTGGGACCCCAGCGTGATACCATATTAGAGAACCATCTCTACCAAACACTTGGCTGATAGTTGAAACCAAATAATTGGGGTTTTATACCTTAATAGATATCATCATCTTTCAGAACAGAAAACAAAAACAAAAAAGGAGATAGATAACCAGATTCTATACCTCCTGAGTCCTCATCCAAAATCATACATGTAAAAAATCCTAAACGTTGTTCGCATTTTTACTTTGTAGAACTAACTGGACGTCAATTAAAAGAAATTATAAATGCATACTTCTCTAAAATAGATACACTTGTAATCAGATTTTTTTATGGCAAGATAACCTTTTTTTGTAAAAATCAAAGTCAATTCTCACCTCGCATACTGAATCCACAAACCAAAATGAAGGGACTGTTGTCAATTTTTAATGTTCAGCTTGTGCAACTTTGACACAAACATGCGGCCAAAGACAGAATTCATTTTTACGATGCCCATTCTACGAGCGACAACATACTCCACCTTGACACTGGCATGAACAATTCTGACCACCTTCAATTAGTGGAACATTCATCTCACCAAAAACCTTCAGAAAGCATAGAGATACAAGAAGCTCACTCACCAATTGCACTTTATCAGGCTTGGACCCTGCAACACCAACCCTGAACTTTCCACTGCAAGATCCTTGATCTGAATTTGGAACGGAAGCAGAAAACAAATTTTCCAGTTCTGTCATGTCAATCTCCGGAGCTCTAGGAAAACAGGAAACAAAACTTTTAAGTCTCAGTTTGTAAAATACAACATAGATATACCAGAAAAAAATTTCTACCTAAAGACAAACACAGACATACTTTGAGGATTCTCCAAGCTTTTGGTTCTCAGCCCAAAGACTCCCTTGCACTGCTCTAGTCAGCTTCAACCAATGCAATGGCTTCAGTTTTTTGTTTTGAGCATCTTTGGATCCTAAACCACGTGAAAGGTTCCGCCACCTTGTGTTATGTGAGCTTAAAGGTGGTGGTGGTCCAGGAACAGCAGTGACTGCCTTTGGAGCTCCATTACCAGAACCAATGGGAGGTGGGGGTGCCGAAGGTAAAGATGAAGTTTGTGGTTTGTGTACAGAACCAGGAGGTGGAGGTGGTGGTGGCACAGGAGTAGACCTCAAAGATGCAGGGGTTCTATTACCAGAACCAATGGGCGGCGGGGGTGCCGAAGGTATAGATGAAGTTTGCGGTTTCAGTACAGAACCAGGAGGTGGAGGTGGTGGCGGTGGTGGTGGTGGCACAGGGGTGGACCTCAAAGATGCCAATTGCTGCGGAGCGGGTGGAGCGGGTGGAGCAGGGCGAGATTTAACATTTTCATGGCTCACTTTCAGCGAAGATAAAGGAACTGGAGGGGGTGGAGGTGGGGATGGAGGTGGGGATGGAGGTTCAAACTTCCCTGTATCATCTATGTGCTGATGCACTGGAGGACTTGTGGGTACAGAAGATCCAACTTTAGCTAAGTTACTGTCTGAATCTGAAGTTAGTCCAGAGTCTTTACACGCATGAACCAAATTTTCACTTATCGTTGGTGCTGGACTAGAAGAGGGAAAAGTAACATGGTTTGATTCTACGTTTGAAAGAGCAGGAGGAAGTTTTGCATGTGATGGAAGTGACGAAGTCTGTGTTCCCGAGGAAATAACCTTTTCTGAGCTGGCATCAAGATGGTTACGAAGCGCCTTCAATACGAAATCTGACACTGAGGAGTTTTCTGGCAAGTCAAAAAAAGAAGATGAAGTCATCAGGGAAAAGAATAAAATTGATGGCTATATCATATTCTTTACCTTCATGAGGTCTAGTGGCAGTTGAAGAAGTTGAAAGCATGGACACTGGAGAGGCTTCGGCTCGTTTCTGAGAAATAGCTTCTGGTAGATGTTCGCCCAGAAATTTGTTCAATTTCTCTTCCTTTTCTCCCAGATTTAATTTCTCTAATAACTTTGCTGAAAATGTGCTCTGATTATGTACGGCCTCAAAACTACCACCAATGTTAGAATTTAACTCTTCTTTCAATTTTTGAAGGTTCAATGCTTGTAATATCTCTGTACCAGCTGGACGGTCTACGCTTTCGGATGAGCTGTATGAGGCAGAAATCTTCTGGATGACACTAAGGGCAGCATCTGCCCTAGAGTCTAGCCAATCTACTTGACTAAAGAACTCCTGAACTTTAGCAAATGCTTCCATTGGGAGACCCTGTTTTTCTTCGAAGCATGATAAATTTGCAGAGGTAACAGAAGCATTGGATTCCATGTCTGAAAACAGAACCTATATAAAGGGAATGGCAAAAGGCAGTTTGTTCTCATCAGGCAGATAGAAAATGCATGAACAACACCAATCAAATAATTAAAGCGGAAATAGAGTAAAAATTGAACCTCTGCTCTGAAGTCGTTAGAAAAGTGATCTTTAGTGTTCCATGGTGTATCAACTTCATCGCGATTGAGTATTAAAATATTGGATCTAATGAACGCCGTATTAAACATGATACGGAACATAATGTCTTCATGATCCATTTCACTCCGGAGACTACTACACTCAAGCACCACATCACCTTGGATATTGCAATTAATATCAATTTTTACAAGCTCAGATTCTGCCTGCAAGTAACAGTAATGATTAAAAAAGGCACCAACACTTTCAAGCCAATTCTATATCCCCCGCACAACATAGACAGGCACAAATACAAGCAGCATATACAGAAATTTGGTTGTGGGAAGCAGAAATTCCTACAACTTCATAAAGCCATAGAATAGAAAACATTGTTTGACGATATGTAAGAAGGTGCAATTTCAGTGAAAAGTTCACTTACGAACTCCCACAAGTCACCTCTCCCATTATGTTAAGAGTATTTTTGTCAACCAAACAAGCATGCAGTTTCTCATATCCCTGAAAACACCACTGTGAAGACATTTCAGTGCCAATCGGGAAAATTATCCTATAAACCTAGAAAAAGAGGCGGGGAAGGAGAAAGGGTTGTGGGAGTAAAGAAACACTAAATCACACACAAATTAAGAACGTCGACTAAAGTGATACTGTAGAAAAGATTTTGCATAAAAACAGACTAAACTTCTACTTAGTGAATCCATAATTGTGTTCTACAAAAAAACAAAAGCAAAAGAATATACTGCGTACAACATTCGAAGAACAGTCATAGAAAATGATAAAACGTGGGGGAGACAACTTCAAGAAGTAATATGTACAACATTCAAAGGAACAGTCACAGAAGATGATAACACATGGGGGAGACAACTTCAAGAAACAACAATGACGAGAATGATTACTTAACATGACAAAAAAAGCAGCTCAACGATTCAATGGGAATGAAGTTTTATTCTAACTAGTCATACCAGCAGCTACATATGTATTAGTGCATTTTGGAAAATCACCTGCTTATATAGACGAACAGTTTTGGTCTTTGTCTGAGTTGAGAACAGTAATTTTGGAGTGCGATCATCGCCACTAAGTGGATCTCGTGCGTAAATCCGAAATACAGGACGACATCCCTCTTCGGAATTGAAATGAGGAATTAATCGTATTATTATGCAGTCCAATGTGAGTGGCCTATCCAAAGGAGGCCAGTGTGAAGAAACATTTCTCCTTGATACATACTGAAGGTACCGAAGTTGAGACGGGAAAGGATTTAATAGCGACAACATAGACAAAAGCTCAGGTGGAGCTTGCTTATGAACCATATTCAAGGTTCTGAGCTCCCCAGTATATTGCTTACTGTAAATCAAAAATGCAGCAAGCATAAAGGCAAGGACCGGCCAACCACCGTGTTCACAGTGCATTAACAGAATATTGTGTGGCCCCACTGCAAGCCAACTTTCAGTGGAACGCAGGAAGTGATAAATTAACTCAAATGACAGTATGGGGCAACCCTCATAGTGTCTAGGATAATCCATAATGGTCATATCATTCTCGTACATAATCTTCGACATATGGTTCTCTGCTTCTAACTGGCGGAAATTGAAAACCAACAATGCTGCATCAGGAAATTGCTCCCGTAGTTGATTCGCTACGCCTTCTATGTAACCTTTATAGTTCTTCTTTTCCAAGGATTCCATACTAAAACAACTGTCAAAAACTTCAAAACGAGGTTGGCTCATGAGAGTTTATTTCACACACAAGACAAATAGCTCATACTAAATTATTACTCCCTCCCTCTCGGTCATTTGTTTATCTATTTCACTTTGGAGTGTCTCATTCATTTGTTTACCTTTCCATATTTGGAATGTTTTCTATGGGTAAATTAATCATTTATAAGCATCACGTAATCACAAATGGTTCCGTCCTCTCTCCTTGGTATTTGTGCCAAATTCAAAGGTAAACAGATGACTGGGACGTAGCAGGTAGCAAGGAGTAACTAATACTTCACATATTCATTCTAAGATTACAAGGCACCCTAATATATACACATTTTTCAATTCATCACCACATAACCAAAGATTAACAAACACAAATATTCTCGTCGTCCCAATCATTTATTTACCTTTATTTAAAATACTACTCACAAACAACATATAAGTTGAACAAATGATCAAGAGCGAGAGAGTAATACATCATTGCCTTTGTCAAATAAATGGTGGAACAAATGATCAAGGCACCCTAATATACACACACTTGTCAAGTAGTAATGCGCCTTCGCCTAACGACAACTAACCGGCTCCGTCACCGTATCAAATCAAATAATTACAGTAACATAAACTAACGAACCTTAGAACAAAAATTAAGGTGCAAATATAATACGTAATTTAAATGAGGTGCATAAGCTATTATAAGACAGTGTACGGCGTAAATATGGATGGATTAAGGAGAGAAAGTGAGATACCATAGACTCGTTCAGAAATCTCAAGAAGTCCATCAGGCGGCTTACGGTAGAACAATTTGCGAAGCAACGCCATGTTATTAAAACTGATTCAAGTTTTACAAGAGAGAGATGTTTTTGGATCAACGTTAGAGAAGAAGAAGAAGAAGACGACGACGACGAGGAGTAACAAACAAACTAAATAAGTACGGGTAAGTAAGGAGGAGGAATTAATTAGCGTCAATGCGTCATAATCATAGTCATCATCATAATATCAGCATATTGTTTCAGCTGAGTGGCATGTGGCGGGACGTGTTATTCACCAACGTGCGACACCGCCTCATTTCTCGACCCTCTTTCTTTCTTTGTTTTTTTCAAGGAAAATTTTCAATTTTAGTTACTTCAGGTTTGGGTAAATATCAATTTGGGTGCTTATAATTTGAGCAGTTTTTATTTAGGTGCCTTAAGTTTAATTGTATTTGCAATTTGGGTACCTAAGCTTTTGATAATTTAATTTAGGGTGCTCAAGAGTTATTCGTGCTATCATTTTAGATACCCTTAATTAAGAAATTTTTTTTTTTCATAATATTAATGTGAAAAGATATATTTATATTAATTTTGAAAAAATTATTTTTAGAAATTAAAACCATGATAAATATCATGTTATATAAGAGCAACTCCAATGGTTGCATTTAGAGATCTGCTTGCAATTATTGTAAATATTTAAGCGGTATGCTCACCATTGGATTATCGAAATACGTTCCTGCTTATAAGCAGATGTAGCCTTGTCAAGCTACATGCTTGAAATAAATTAATAATTAAAAAATAATTAAATAAATTATATTATGATATTTATTTGTTATGTGGGCCCTTTTAAGTTAAATTTATTGTCGTTTACCATTGGAGGACGTCGTAGCTTAAAATTTTTGTTGCTTAAAAAAACGATGTGGCAGGGCAAGCTACAAGACCTCGTAGCTTGCCATTGGAGTTTCTCTAAGTCACTTGATATTTATTTAATATTCCTTATTATAATTGAAAATTAATTGAAAATAAAATAAATAAATAAATTATCTTTGTTTTTAGTTGTAA
>VHZZ01025608.1:0-13069 GCA_009801015.1 Silene noctiflora | reverse complement strand
CCATACTAACCCTACCCAGATCCATTAGGGTCCAATTGATGGGTCGAATCAAGGTCGAATGCCCCTATTCCCCTGTTTTCAACCCGCTGCAACACTTAACCAAAACCCTGACCCCAGCACCACCTGCCACCGCCTTAGCCACCCAGTACAACCCTAATCCAACCCTTGCAACCCCAAGAGTCATTACCCAAAGTTTGGTCTGATTTCATCTTGGTTTGGGTCAGATTTGAAGCTTCTTAAGATCGATTCAACTAACTAATTATTACAATTGTATTAAGCCCTAATTTGGGTCAAAGTCAAACGACGGTCAACCACCAGGTCAAGGCGGTAAACGGTGGTCAATGGTGCTCCTATGCTAGGTCACGGTGTAGTCAAGGGCTGTCAAGGACGGTCAACAGGTGAACTTATAAGACGGTTTAATAAAATAATTTAATTAATTATAAGACGGAATTATAAAATACCTCTTTGATTTTAAGATGGAAATCATTGTGAGGCAGATCGGAAATTCTCCTTTAAAACTCCCTTACTAGGTTTTATGTAATTTTGTAAAAGCGAAAGTGAATTATGAAAGGACAAAAGTTGGTATTTATAGTCATAAAAGTAAGGTAGTATGGAAAGATACAAATACTAATATATATTTTTATTATTTTATTATAAGTAATACTACTAATATTAGAAAACCGCTTCCCTTCTCTTACTATATTCGATTTAAAATATATTCGGTCTTACAATCTTACAATAAAATATGAAATATATATAATTCAATAAAATATAAAGACGTTAAATAATTATAAAAGCCTTCCATCAAATAATCATAAATACTTATAATTAAAATATATTTTCTCATTTTAAATTCGTTGACTACCTTTGACCAAGTCTCAAAATACGGGGTATTACAAATATTCTGGGTATTACATGTAAGGTGAACACCATTCCATACTCATTGTCTTGAACTTGAGGCACCCCCATTTCCCGGGTGCCCTCATCTTCTTCTTCTTCCTTCTCTTCTTTGTGTAAATCTTGCCATCTTAGCATAAGTTGTATTGATTTTATCGGGAGTGTAACCTTGATATTGAGTGGGGTAGTTTTGGAGGTTAAGGTTGTTCATGGCCACCAACATGTCTTTATTTTCCCTTTGGATGTATCGTTGCTCTTACATATCCTCTTGGTAATATTGGTGGTGTTGCTCCATAACACCCCACCTTACATCATTAACTTCACGGTATTGGTTGATGTTTTGCTCCAAAGTAGACAAACGAGTATCAATTCCTATTTGCCATGTTTGGTACTCATGTGGCATTAGTTGAGGTTGGGGTTGATCATGTGAAGGTGATGGAAAGAGAGGTTGATCATGTTGAACATTTGTCATTGTTTTATCAATGTGAGCACCCTCAAATGGCACGGAACCGTAAGGTAAGGCTCCACCAAATTGGGGCATTTCTCTCACACCTTGTTGCTCTTGAACTCCCTTATCAATTGAGGCTAGGTGAGCCCGGTCAATCCACAATGAACCAAAGTCGTCATCCGGAGGCATATAGAAGTCGGCGGCATTCCCATAAGTCAAAGGAGAGTGAGGAGGCCGAGGCAAATACATGTACCGCTTTGTTTTGGTGCCTCCCCCCATGTTCCATATAACTTGGAGTGGATGCCGATCCACTATCTAAATCATACCCGTCCGCTCAAGGTACCTCTCATCATACCATCTATCCCCCACTAAAGATGGTGCATTCTCCATAATCGGGGTTCCCAAGAAATTAATCAAGTTCTCAATCATGCCTCACACATAGATGTTGTTCTTGGGGTCTTTCTTAAGCCTTAAACAACCTTCCACAAAAAGATCCGCCCAATCCGGAACACCACTCCCTTTCGGAGTCATTGTCCACAAACACTTCAACTTAATATCATTGATTTTGGTAGGCTCGGCTTGGACCAAAAAATTGGTGTTGATGTCGCGGCTTAGGATCCTAAGCACGGGGTGAGAAATGTTGGAGTTTTTGGAATTTTTGTCTATGGAGTCCCCGTGACGCCCAACACAAAGTCTCTAAGACCGGCTCTATTGATGGTTATTGGTTTGGGAAGCTTTGTGATGTTGAGTGCTTGTCTAATTTGGTCAAAGGTCATGGTAAACATGGTCTTGATTGCCCGGAACTTAATGTCGGGCACCCTATCACTCCCCAAGGTGACTCGATCAAGGGTGGAGCGGAACTCAAGTGTGTGGCTCCGTCTCGTGATAAAAGCTTGGTCAAGAGTGTTCTCTAAGCCGACCTTACCTAGCGTAGCTTGAACCATGGGGGTCAAGCCAAGGTTCGTAAGGACCCAATCTTGTAAAGATCTAGTGACTACAACCGATGACTTAGACTCAAAAGATTTGAAATAGGAAAGGGCCGATCCCGACAACCCTTCCCGACCAATGTACTCCTTTAAATGTTGAGAGCTTGAGGCTCTCTTCGTCCCCCGGGACGATGAAGCTTCACCTTTTTTAGTCCGACCCATAATGTAACAATAAACAACAATTTGTTCCATTTTTTTGAACAAAAGTTTGGTTGAGGACTTTCAACAAACACCTAGTATGCACTAATGTAAAAAGAGTGCTAACTAGTTATTTGACAATGAAAAATCATCTCAAGTTGAAAAATAAGTAATAAGGAGTGATGACAAACAAGTGTAATCAATTTAAACTCGAAATTTGGGGTAAATTTTCGAATTCAAAACAAGGAATTGACAAAAATAAGTGTAAGGTGAGTATACGTTCCTTTGATCTTCGAGACTTGTTTGTAGATGATGTAGTATGCAAATGAACGCTTAAAATCACCTCCTTGACCCAAAACTTGTGCCAAATATTCAAAAATCGAAAATCAAATCAAAACTCTAAGTCGTGAATTTCGCCCAATTTGAATGAGATTGATGATTTCCGGGTTGATTTTGATTGAAAAGGATGATTTTGGATTCAATTTGGCAAGTTTTGGACTTTGAATGAGTGAATTTGAGGAAGGTTTGAGGAAGATTGAGGGGTTTAGGATGATTGTTGGAAGGTTGAAGATGAAGAAATGAAAATGGAGAAGGGAAATTGGAGGGTTTCGTGGGTTAATAGTTGAAATGTCGAGGTTTTTCTAAAAAGGCACGGTGCACCTATTGGGATTGGGAAAGGCGTACGGTGCGCCTTGGCTGCTGGATTGCATTTTTTTCTTCTTCAATTTCGTCCATACTTAGCCAAATTTCCCCAATTTTCTTGCTTCCTTCCTTCACCTCAACGCCTAGAATAGATACCTAGCACACTAAACACACAAATTAACCTATTCTAACATGAAATTACGGAATTAAAATGCATGCGAACTAATTTAAAATGCAATGACAATGATTAAAATGCAATAAAATGCGGAAAAAAAAAACAATTGCGAAGAAACGAAATATTTACAAAAGGGTTCCGTTTGTTTAATGTCGATTGCTCGACAAAGTTACCATTTCCATTAAATCTTCATAAATGGGATCAACAAGGTGTAATGTTTCCACGTCACCTATTTGAATCCCGTCATGATAATGTTTGCGACGTTTCCCAGTCACTTTGAGTAATTTCCCCATCTTGAGGCATTTGATATCAATGACTCCATAATCAAACACCTTGACCACGTCATTTGGTCCCATCCACCTTGATCTCAACTTTCCCGAAAAGATGCGAAAACGGCTTTGAAAAAGCAAGACTTTTTGGCCCACTTCAAATGTTCTCCGAGAGTTCATATTATCATGCCAAGCTTGAGTCTTTGCTTTGTAAATAGCCGCGTTCTCATAAGCATCATTTCGGATTTCGTCAAGCTCTTGTAGTTCGAGTTTTCGATGTAACCCCGCTTCATCAACTTGAGTATTAAAAGATTTGATTGCCCAATATACTTTATGTTCTACCTCAACGGGTAGATGACATGGCTTCCCAAAAATCAAACGATAAGGAGACATACAAATAGGGGTCTTCTATGCCGTCCTATATGCCCACAAAGCATCCTCTAATCGTCCACTCCAATCTTTTCTATCAGGATTGACCGTCTTCTCGAGGATTGCCTTGATCTCCCGATTAGAAACTTCGGCTTGGCCATTCGTTTGGGGGTGATATGCCGTGGACACCTTATGAAGAACACCATATTTCTTGAGCAAGGCTTTGATAACCTTTTTACAAAAATGGGTGCCATGGTCACTAATCAAAGCCTTTGAAAATCCAAATCGTGAAAGAATGTTGGGCTTAATGAATTCACCAACCACCTTGGCATCATCGGTCTTGGTGGCCTTAACCTCTACCCATTTCGAGACATAATCCACCTCTAAGAGAATATAGGTATATCCACTAGACATGGTAAATGGCCCCATAAAATTGATGCCCCATACATCAAAGATTTCACAATATAGCATCGGATTTTGAGGTATCTCCCCTCTCTTTGTTATGTTGCCAACTCGTTGGCATATATCACAAGCTTTCACCAAGGTGTGTGCATCCCTAAATATTGTTGGCCAAAAGAAACCGCTCTCCAATACCTTCTTGGCCGTCTTCTTTGCTCCAAAATGGCCCCCACATGCATATTCATGACAAAACCGAAGAACGGACATAATTTCGGTATCTGGCACACATCTCCTCAAAACTTGATCGCCACATTGTTTCCACAAGTTTGAGTCGTCCCACACATAGTATTTGCAATCACTCTTGATTTTATCCCTTTGGTAGCAGGCAAAACCGGGAGGAAACTAGTGTATCACCAAGTAATTCACAATATGAGTGTACCATGGTTCGATAGTTGTCAAGGTAAAAAGTGGTTTATCCGGGAAAGTCTCCTTAATTGCCATTTGTGGGGTCAATGAGGGGTCTTCTAGGACGATCCGACTAAGATGGTCCACCACGGTATTGGTGGAGCCTTTATTGTCCTTGATGTCGATGTCAAATTAACTCAAGAGCAATACCCATCGCATCAAACGGGGTTTGGATTCTTTCTTGGTTATAAGATGCCTCAATGCCATATGACCGGTGAAAATGATGACCTTGTTCCTAAGGATATAAGAGAAAAATTTCTCTAAGGCAAACACCACCGCAAAGAATTCTTTTTCGGTGGTGGTGTAATTCCTTTGGGCCTCATTCATCATAGTTGAAGTATATTGAATGACATGTGATGAGTCATGTTTATATACACTAATATGCCTCCCCTTAATCACTTTTTGTATAGATTTCGTGCTAGAATATGTCTTTTAAATGTTATTTATGTTAGATTGTTGTTACTGCCGCTATTTGTTGTTTAATGCAGGAATAATGCATTTGTGGAGCAAAAGAATGAAATGAAGCACCGCCGAATGGCATAACGGAACACACAAAGCATGGCACGAAAATCTAGAGGAAGAGAAGAGAAGATAACGCGAAGAAGTAATGAGAAGAATGAATACTCGATCTAGTTCAGGAGTACTCGATCGAGTATCAGCAGATAATTGAGAAGAATTCAAATGCCGAGAGTTGGTAGTCCATCGAAGAGCATACTCGATCTAGTATGCCAGTACTCGATCAAGTATCTGCCTAGAATCCAACTTCTACGAGGAATTTCCTTAATCAATTTATCTCATACTATAAATACCAAAACTCGGTTGTGACGTGAGGGTTATGCATTATTACGTTAGTTTTAGGTTTACTTTACGTATTATTCACATAAAAACTCCTACATTAGTTTAGCTACTTTATTTTATTGCTTGGATCTACAATCATTTATTAAGCCTTTCTTTACGGTATTCATTAGTCTTTCTTTAATCCTTCTTGTTATTTCGTTATGTCTTTAATTATGTCTTTATTCCATCTTATTGTTGTTATTATTATTAATATGAGTAGCTAAACTATTAATCTGGGGGTGAAAAGGGATCTAGGTTGTTAGAAGGGGGTTTAATTAATGAATTAATGGTGTTGTTGTTCAGTTATTGTCTTAAATCTAGTTGATTAATTAATGGCCATAATTAATTGATTAGTCTTGTAAACTAGGATTTTCACCGACTGGGTTAAGACTAGTATAGGCTATGATAATTGAATATAATTGATTTACTGATAGCGATCGCATGTTAAATTGAATCTAAAGGACATATTAGAATCGGCCCATCATATGGACTTAAACAACAAGACTTGCCCTATTAATTAGTTAAATCACACCCCCGTATAACTGCCTAGTGAACTTGATCCCCAGACTCTTTTAATATATTTGAATTCATCATTTAGTTATCTTGCAATTAGTTTAGTTAATCCAATCAACTCTTCAAAGAAATTGTTACCTTTAAGACAGATGTAGACTTTAGCAAATAAATTATCACCGCCTCCTCGTGGATTCGACCCTAACTTATCTCTAGCTATTGTTTGTAGTAATCTAGGTTTATTTTGATTAAGGTGATGCGACTTTAGTCTTGTCAACATGAGGGTTTCTCCCTACCCTTTGGCCTAAGACCACCCTAAGGGCATAGTTGCTTGCGTCCGCCATGATTTTGAACGGTTCATTCCAATTGGGAGGTTGGATAATTGGTGCCCTGGCCAACCTCTCCTTGAGTGTATCAACAACTTCTTTGCACTCCTTACTTATGACAAAATCACAATCCTTTTGAAGGAGTTTGCATAAGGGAGCGGAAATCTTCGAAAAATCCTTTATGAACCTCCGATAAAATCCGGCGTGACCTAGAAAAGATCTTACTTCAAACAAGAGTAAGGTGCAAGTAAACAAGTAATCAATCAAAAAGATGGAAATTTACAATTAAAAGAGAGACATAACCCAATCCCAATTAGTGAACCTCTAATGGTCGATCCTTGACACAATCAATCTTCAATTATCAATTATTACCCTATTATGGAGGAAACCTCCTATTCTTCTTAATTAATGGATAATGACAAGGAAATCACACTTAATCACTACCCCAACTTATCAACTAATCAAGTAGAAATCACATAAATTATCTAGGTTGACAAGAGGATGAAGCATAATGTAATACCCGCCCTGTTTGGGAACCATTGACCAACCTAAGACTCGGGTTTGACCATTTAGGGACCTTGATAGAACATACTTTGTAGATTTTACAGCTTTGGGGTTTGGGTACTCGGTCTAGCTGGCGTTAGTCGATCGAGGAGCCTATATACTCGATCGAGTAGAGGGAACTCGATCGAGTGTATCCGTAATCAATTGAGTATGTTCTGTTCAGCGTCATATTTTATGTCCGAAGATTCTAAAACCAAATCAGTTTCTACTTTTTCATTTCTCCTAAACATAGATCGCCGACACATTTCTCCTCACCACCTTTCTTATCCTTCACCTTGGGAATCTATCATGAAGACGGGGACTCGAGTCGGTTTGCGTATCTGTCGTCGGTATGCCGGGATTAGGTAAGTCATCGGCATCACCGTCATCCTTATTTTGTTAGGGTTAAAGTTGGTTGTGATTAGAGTGTATCTTTGTTCTTAGGTGTTGTGGATGGCGATTTCATGGTCATAGGATTATGATGCTTATTGCAGATCGCTAAAGGTAGGTTTTCCTACTCAGTACTGTTGATTGATGTTATGCGTATTGTGTGGTGATGTAGACGGTTTAGTATTCTGTTTTGTGTATGTGTGGGGTGTTTCCCCGGCTGAGTAGAGTCCATTTGCGGGAATGGCTTCACGCCCTTGTTCGCCCCTTGTGGTTCCCGTCACAAGGGGGATGTTCACATTAATGATCATTGGGTTATTCGCTCTATAGTTGAGCGGGGCTTAGGTGGTAATGTTGCGGTCAAACTGGCGGAGTGAGTCTACTTGTTGCGACTAATAACCTGGCAGGACAACATTTCGGTGTTAGTCAGTTGGAAGGGGTTGTGTGGAGTTGGACTTGTGTTTATGTGTGTCATGTTTAGTGTTATTTTCTTCAGTTACTGACCTTGTATGGTGTTGCTTGTTCTCTTTTGTTGTGTGTCTGCAGTGATCCTTTTGGTGAGCAGTCAGTCTTAGCAAGTGTCGATATGTTTTGTTAGGATGCTTTGGAGGGACGTGTCTTTCACCGAGTTTGGCATGTATAGTCTTCATATCGTAGAATAGATGTAACAGTTGTAATTTCTTTGTAATGAGTTAACATGTAATTACACTTTAAATGTTCTTTTATTGACGTTATGATATACTTATCCTCGGGCAACCGAGATGGTAGCATTCTTATATGTTAGGGTGGCCTTGGTAAGGCACCTTGATATATGGGGGTGTTACAAAGTGGTATCAGAGCGACGATTTTATAACCTGTAACCAAGAAACCTAATGAATGTAGAGAGTCAATTAAAATGAACATGGTGTATGTAGGTTGGGAGCACCTTTGAAACTGATTTTGGGTGATAAGGCGCCCTCATTTCAAAATCCTGGCTCCAATATGCTTAAGCCAGTCACTACGAATGAGGATGTTGAGTCGGTAATTGTATGAATATGTATGTTGTGTGTGAGATATGTGTGTTAAAGTAATGTTATGCGTAATTGGTGACGTATGTAATGCTCGTTTGTCTCTATTAATGTTTGTGTCGATATGTGATGGAACGAATGGGGTATGAGGCGTGTGTGTATGATTATGTGGATAACTAGATGTATATTGCAATAGGTGATGACGGATATGAGCATGATGTGTTTGTAGAATGGATGTCATGTGAGTTGAATAGAACATTGTTGGACCTAATAGAACTGCTTATAAAAGTGAATGAGATAGAATGTGTATGGTAATGCTTCTATGATGTTTCACTGAATGCTCTGTGATGATAGATAATTGTACTATTTTTGGGAGATAACTGGTGACGAGTCCTAGGTACACCTTAGACTCCAAACGAATTGTTGTTTTGCAGGAGTGACTAATCATCAAATAACGAGTTATTGTTCGTTCTTGGGATACTCGATCGAGTGCAAGGGAAACTCGGCCGAGTAGGCCTGACTCGACCGAGTAAGTGGGCACTCGACCGAGTATTGGTGAATACAGAAGTGGTAATTATCCTGTTTCATACTTACTTGATCGAGCGGCACCAACTCGACCGAGTAGAGGCTACTCGACCGAGTACCTCCGTAACTCGATCGAGTACGGTTACTGTACAGACACGGGACTCTAAAATTTTCGGGACTTATATCCCTCTTTACTCCTATTCTTTAACAATTTACTTCAAACTAAACACTTATTTTCTCTCAAAATCTTCTTCCTCCACATTAAGATTTGGTAAAGTTGTGTATTGCTCTCAATTTCTTCTCGTTCGTCCATTTGAGTTGAATCGCAAACTAACTCAAGGTAAACTTCAGATTTTATCCTCTTAATTTTTGAAGCAATTAGAGAACCATGAGTAGGGTATATGCTGAAAACTTCAATTTTATGTCTTAGAATTGCATGTCAATTAGTCGATTTTGCTAGAAATAACTTGAATCCCTTGTTATTGATGCTAGAAATTTCAAGATTTGCTCAAAAATTTTGTAATAACCAACCCGGATTTTCTAGGGTTTGTCCCAAAATTTTTGATTTTGTCAACTTAATTCAACTCTAAAGGTTGGAAAAGTGTAGGGGATGGTAGTGCTATCGCATTTGGTATTTGATTATAGTTAATTTTACCGGAAAATTCGTCTTAAAACTCCATCCTTTTAGGGTAAAAGTTGGAATTTTGTTCCCCTTTTCTTTCCAATATTCGGTATTTTAAGCTCTAACTTGGTTAAACATACCCGGAATCTCGTAAAAAATTTGCTCAAATCTTGGATTTCAACATTTGGATCATCTTATTGATTTTGGAAAAGGGTAGATGGGGCTAGCAGGGTTATGTTGTTTCCAAATTGGCATGTTTTACAAAGAAAACTTGTCTTAAGCGTTGTCTTGAGTCTTGATCATATTTGAAACTTTAATTTTGGTTTGAAAACCCGATGTTTGGCTAACTACATTGCTACATATGCCGAGGAACGTTGCTACTCAACAAGCAAGCAAGAGAAGAAGGGCGGCTCAGGAGGTTGGAGATGGGAGTGGAGGACCCGTGGTTCCGTCGGTACCTCAGTACCCGACGATGGTGTTTCGTGACTTTGACCAGAGGGAGGCCTTTGTGAACTTGATGGGCCGTACTTTGAAGCCCACGAGGTGTGTTGACTAGGGAATTCTGGAGGCACTAGGAGTTGAGGTGGATGTGAGGCATATTTTCGAGGTTTTGGGGTTGGAGGGTTTTATATAGGCTTAGGAAGCATTCTTATGACTTCTTGACCCTGGAGTTTATGAGTGCTTTTGACTATAATGTAGAGGAGAGGACATTGGGTTTTCGGCAGATGAACACTTCCCTTAGTCTAACCTTGAACCATTTTGCTGATCACCTTAGGCTTGCTCAACCTGGGGCGGGATACTTTAACATTATCCCAGCGGAGTGCGGAGCGAGTAGCTACCTCCCCTCGCTCACCGGAAGGACCTTCCCTACCTCTAGTGCCATGTTGATTAACGACGTGCAGCACGTGACCTTGAAGATCTTCCTTAGATCTCTGACCTATTTGCTTTATGGGAGGAAGGATGTGTGTAAGTTAAAATCACACGAGGTGATGTTGTTGATGTCCTACCTTAACCCCACTCGGGAGACGAGGTGGGCCTATAGTGCACCGGTTATAGTGTGCGCCAACCTGGCCATGATAGCCCGATCGTCGACCCGACTCCTTAGCTGTGGCGCCATCACCACCCGCCTAGCCGAGAGACTGACCGACTTTGAGGCTTCTCCTACCCTTAGACCCATGAGCACCATTGTCCCGACCTTAGATATGTCTTACTTTATCAAGAAGAAATGGTCGAGAGTGTTGTCGAACGGGGGTTTAGCTTGGAGGGTAAGGGGTAGGAGCTGGATGAGGTTACCGGCAGCAGAGTACCTCCCTGTGACTGAGCCGTTAGCTGAGGCTGCACCTGATAGTGAGGAGGCTGACCTTCCCATGCAGACTTACTTGATAATTGAAGACCTTCTTGAGGAGTAGGATGAGTCAATGGGAGGAGATCATGTGAGAGAGGAGGATCAGGTATCTAAGACAGGTAGTGTACCCTGAAGGGTTAGAGAGGTGGCTAGAGAACCACAGTTTGTGCAGCAGGGACCACCCCAGTACCAGTACCTCGGTACCCACCTTCCTATAGTCACAAGATGCAGGTGAGTGAGTTTAATGAGAGGGTTTCGAACACGCTAGTTCTTCGAAACTTACACGAGATGGTAATCTAGCAGGATGTGGGGACTAACCTGGCCCAGCCAGTCTAGTGGAGAGGACCTGGGGATGACTCCGGCGTGTTCCACTGCTACGGGGTGGACAAGTCTACATGGCATATGCCGGAGAGCTATCCTTATGGGTGCCTTGCACCGTGGTGGAGCGGTGGAGGACAGGGGACGGGAGCTGCCACCGGTGGGGGAGATGTGACACCCCGCTATTTAAGACACCATAATATAACATAATTGAAAAGATAAGCAGCGGAAATACGGGATTTTTAAAACATTTTTGGGGTCTAAAAGCGGAATGTCATAATACTACAAACATGCGGAGAAAGGAAGTATGAAATAGGTTTAAAAAACCAAAACATAATAAGAAATAGTTGAATTATACAAACGGAAATAATAAAGAAGTGTCGGGGAAAAGATATCCCACGAATAAGACCAAGTACAGTGGGTAAGTCTAGCTACTAAGACTAGGTCCAAGGTACATTGCTCGCTAGCCCACACGTCTTCCACCCCAGAGAAGCTTCCACGAACCTGTCATTCATGTAAACATGAACGCCACCGTTAGTGGGGAGTAACTCAAGGTTCTCCCAGCCACAATACATCAAATCGAACATAAATAAGCACATTAAACATGTAAACCTACATGATAATAAATTATTAACTTCATTCATATCACAAACTTGCTAAATCAACGCACGAAGATATACATCGATCCATAAATGATAACATATGAGATGACAAATATAAGCATGTGAGAATGATATCATATGTAAGGGGATTCTATTGAAACTAACGGCTTGCATCTCACCGTTAAWATCCAATAGGATCAACATAAAGGCAAACAAGTGTCCGACTCAGCGGCTACCTTTAAAGCATGTCCGAACACTGACAAACAAACAAACATGAGATGAATCTAATGGAAAATGGCATATGCACTCATTCAAGACCTATAACAAGCTCTCACACTCTAGACACATTCTTTCCCCTGGTAGGACGACTAGCTAGGTACGCCCTAGTCTATATCTGGCCAGACTACGACATGTGGCAGAAAAGCCCGCTCCCAAGACTCGATCTACAAATAAGAGGTCGAGTACCCCAATTGCTAGAAAAGCACAAGAGTGGCGGAAGTGCCAAGATACAAGCACACTTGTCAGAAAAGCACAAGTGACTAACCTTCCACTCGCCAGAAAAGCACAAGTGAAACGGAGACAAATTGAGCAAGGTCATAAGGCAATATGTCAATTTCATACATTAGAACAAAGAAGTGCATCATACATAAACAAATGAAAGCAATATGAGAAGAACATGCGGAACATGAGGCATAACRTAAAMGAATCATRAACTTATTGCATATTAATCATACTCATGCGAATTGAATAAGAAATAACACACAGGTGCTCCCAGCCGGCCCTTGAACCGGCCGCCGGCCAACCGGCTGAGCCACACGAACCAACCAAAATTACCAAAAACCAAGTCAGAGAGCTCCCAGCCGGCAGTGGACCGGCAGCCGGCCCACCGGCTGGGATAACAGCTTGATGAATATTGAATAAAACAAGTCAGGAGCTCCCCAGCCGGTCAGTGGGCCGGCAGCCGCTCCACCGGCTGGGACAACATTTACACATAATCTACAATAAACCTAAAGGTGTCTCCAGCCGGTCTGGGCTGACCGGCAGCCGGCCAACCGGCTGGGACACTCCCAACACAAAAATGCCATTTTTGAAGCAGAAGATTCCCAGCCGGTCAGTGGACCGGCAGCCGACCCACCGGCTGAGGACCCCTGTAGCACGATTTTAAGCATTTCAAACCAATTAACATGATTTCGAGACAAGTTTACATTTTTCATGAGACGATAAACATGTATGAAGTGTAAAGACAGCATATAAACCAA
>VHZZ01025605.1:5855-18524 GCA_009801015.1 Silene noctiflora | reverse complement strand
TAAATTCAATTTAAGAGCCATCATTAAGTATTTAGTTCACACTATTATCAATTCCATAATTAGAGGCTCTTAGTTTACCATTTTCTCTCCAGTTGTTTTACTTGGGGAGTTTGGGGTAAGGAAACAAATGTGGGAATGTCTAAAGACATTTGTTAAGTTTAATTCGGGATGAGGAGCCAAAGAGGTGAGAATGTCTAAAGACAATTTAATTTAATCCCTTATCTACTAAAAGAATAGGTGATCACAAAAGTTTTCCCGCCCAAATGCACATTTCTCAAATACGAAAACTGATGATAATCAAGTGCATTTTCAAAATAAGGAAACTAATAATTAAAATTTATTTTATTTAATTATTATCATTTCATTAAAATCAATCTTTTCATCAAATTATATTATTTTAACTAAATTCTAAACAATAATATTTTAATTAAAATAAAATAAATTTGATATAAAACTATAAATTACAAAATCTTTTTTTGACGGTGTTATTAGATAATGACTTGATCAATATCCAGTATAAAAACAAAACAAAACTGTAAATCGTTGTTATTCATTTCATGACAAAAAGATTTGAGAAAAAATTATAAACTGAAATCATTAGGTTTGTTGTATAAAAATATTTTCATTAAAATTAATTCCGGCTCATTACTCAATTATCTTGATTTATTTTCAGTTCCAACTTTTTTTGTTGTCAAAATAAAAAATGTAAACAATTATGAGCTACCTATTTTACATAAAATTCTATAAATATACAAAACTCTATATACCGTGCATGTATTTCACGGGATCTAAACTAATTTATTATTATTATTTTTTTAGAAAAATGTATGCCTAGTGTTAGTGTAAATGCCACGTGAAACCATATTATGAGAGCATCTCCAATAGTTTAGCTTAGGGACCTGCTTGCAATTTTATCTAGTAGCTCAACCATTGGAGTTGGCCATGTAGACTATCTTTGCCCAAAAAAATTTAAGCTAGTAGCTCTATGGAGGCACTTGCTTAAATGGACCCACAAGTAGAATATAACCAATAGAAAAATAGTGATTCCATTAATAAAGTTCTAATTTTTTGCTAGAAATTTAAAAATTGAATAAATAAATAGAGACGTATATTAAGTGGGTCCAATCAAGCTAGTAATAAGTTGGCTAAACCATTGGTGTAAATTGTAGCTTGAAATTGTTGTAGCTTAACAAAATGATGTGGCAATGGTAAGCTAGTAGCAATTAGCTTACTATTGGAGATGCTCTGAAGGCAGTGTGGGTCGGTGACTCGGTGGTTATGTGGGTTGGCGAAATAGCGGGAAAGAATGGTGTAGAACGTTGTCTGTAGGAAGTGATGATGATGATGAGATGCGGGTTAATTTTTTTGAGTTGCTGACATGGGGTTTTGAGGGTGATAGGTGGCGTTTAGTAATCCAATGTGACATTTTCTATATGGTCTACGTGGCTTTTAGGTGGCATTTTAGCTTAGCCTTTTAATAAGATTTTATAGATTTGTGAAAGGAGAATATCTCGAACGTAACACGTAATTATAAGAAGTATTTAACTTTTAAAATTTATTTTAATAATTTGACATTTCATAATAATTTTTTCTTGTTTTAGGGTTTACAATTTGATGTTCTTTCAAAGTATATATATCATTCTAAAATCTCCCTCATCAACAAAGTCTCAAAATTTACACCTTTTGACGTGTTTCAATGTAACAAAATCTTATCAAAAGGTTCCGTTCAATAAAGAGTTCAAATGTTCATATAATTAGTAGCATCTGATCGGATTATGTGTAATATTAATCGAGTTGGCCGATGCCTTATTGATGATCCCATATGTCCCCGTTGTCTTCAAGGTAAGGAGAATATGACCCATGTCTTGCGAGATTTTTCTGTGTCTCGTGTTATTTGGACCACTTCGGTAGTGGTGAATTTATGATTTATGAAATGAGGGTGTTTAGTAAAATTTATAGCATAAAAAAAGCCAAAAATAATCACTTGATAAAATTTATAACATTTCGGGGGCCTTATGCGATATTCAAAAGATAGGCCACTTTTAACCATAACTTATATTAATATATAAGTTTTAATTTATGCTTGATAAATACTAAAACAATTTGATAATGGAGAATGCTAGAAAGGCTAGCCGAAGTACTTATTTTTAAATATGATTACACTTCTTTAACATATCACTATGTTGTCATTGTCATGGTGGTTGAATGAATGTAAATTGCAAATAAGATGATGAAGGTTTGATTCTTCTTAAAAACAATTTTCAATTGATTTTAATATGCAAAACTAAAAGTAAAAAATGCATTTGCAAAGGCTTGAACTAGAGTTGCTTCAAAGCTGGGAGAATGCTTCTACCACTGAACCACTAAGGTTTGATGAAATATAGGCAAACAAATAAAAATATATATTTTTTTTCCAAGATTAATGGGGGTGAGGGTTCACCCCCATTACCCCCTATAAATCCGCCCATGCACCTCGGTATTTGTGGCTTTACTTGACTCATTTTTTTCACTTCCTCGCAATTATTGGATATCACGTAATGCAGGTAATAACAAACTTGTTTTGTAGTTACCTGCTAATGGATTTGAAGATGGAGGGATAATATGGCCCTTAATCGCGGAAATCATAATCCGCTCAACCTATCTCATTCCTTTAATAACAATTTGATATCACTGAAAAGGCCTTTTGATAGATTTCATCTCCTTCTGCCAAGGCTCGAGATTTCAAGAGAACTCTTCGTCCGTTGGTCTCCTCTTCCTCATCGTTGGATTTTCTTAATACTGACATAAAGAAAATCCATGTATAACCGTATGACACGTGGCATAGGTAGTTTCCAAGATGAAAAAAGGTAATTTTATTGAAACATCATACTTCTCGCGCGAAATTTGTACCTCGATGAGAGTTGAACTCCTTGCACTCGTTTGTGGACTTGAAGCTGCTCGCCGTCTCCACATCGATAGATTACTTATTCATATGTGCAATGCCGCTATACTTATCAGCCTGGTTAATGAGGACCATTTACTTAGTAATGCTTTTCGGCCCCATTGTCCTTTGATGTAAGCAACTTATCAAAAGCGGAAATTAGGTAATCAAGCCCCAACACTCTTATGTAGAAGCCGAAAGACAAGTGACTGGCTTACTAATTAAGAGTTTTTAGAATTTACTATTTCCCTACCCCTCGACTCACCGCTTTTGAGGTACGAACTATTCTTCAAGAGGATGCGTTCAAAGTTTCTCTTCCTCGTGCAATCTCTGGTTAGTCTATTTTCAGAATTTATCTCCTTTATTGTAACCAAAAAAATAAATTACCTGTTTAAAAACTCAAATTTATATAGCTTGGTCATTTTAAAGTTACCTATTAATTTTTTGGAAGATACCAATTATTGTTAAAAAACATAAGGATATGTATCTCGTATCGAGTTATTCCCTCCATCCCCAGCATTTCATGCCATTAGTTTTGACACAAAGATCAAAGAAAGAAGAATGAAGTAATTTTTAGATGACAACTTGTCCAAATTGAGTGTTGAATAAAAACATTCCTAAAATAGAAAGATAAACAATTGACAGACATATCGAAAAATAAAATAGACAAACAAATAACCGTGGCAGAAATCTAAAAAAATCCAAAAAAGAAAGGTATGTCGACCAGGTAGTAGGAAACTAGGAACTAGGAAGCTCTTTCCCTTTAATTTTTTTTACCGTTAACAGAATTTCACAGTGTCATAGTGTCGTGATGTGCTACATCACTTTCATAATTATTCCTTTCCTCCATCAATATTCCTTTTTCCCTCTTCTTTTTACACTGTATACAACTTTTCCCGTTTCTTGTTACCTACTTAAATTTCACGCGTTTCTTTTTCCACCTAATTAATTATTCACATTTCTTCATCTTGTGTACAACTCAAGTAAAGCTCAATACTTTTCCCTAAATCTACCATCTACTTAGTCATCACTTCAATTCTTATTCAATTTGTTTAATTTTGATCAATTAGCTTGATTTTGATCGTGAATTGTGTTAAAATAACTTCAACTCTTATTCAATTTGTTTAATTTTGATTAATTAGCTTGATTTTGATCGTGAAGTTGTGCTAATTAAGCGATGAAATTGGAGGAAATGATGTTAGCACAAGAATTGGGGAGAAAATCGGAGATAGAGGTGTGGGAGGATGAGTCGGTGAGGCGGAGGAGGACGAGGATTAGGAGTTTGAAGAAAAAGGCGGCGAATGCGTCGACGAAGATCGCTCATGGATTTAGGAAGAAGCGTGGTAAGCGGATTGCTGATTGTATGTTTGCGGCGATTGCTGTTGAGGATGTTAGGGATGAGAAGGAGGAGGAGGCTGTTAATGTTTTTCGTCGAGTTTTGGATGATAGGGATTTGCTTCCGCTTCATCTTGATGATTATCATACAATGTTGAGGTCAGTTTGTTATTATATTGATTGTTGTAGACTTGTAGCTCTGGTTTTTTATGTTGTTTGTTCATTTGCAAATGTTGATGTTGATGTTGATATTGCTATGCGGAAATTACTACACCATAGGAATAGGAATTACTCCGTTCATTTTACTCTTATTGTCCTACTTTCTATTTTGGGAATCATTTAAGAAATATTGGTAAAATAACAACTCTACTCCTTCAATTAAAAAGAATGGGTACTTAAAAGACTAGGGTAATATGAGTAGTTCACCTATTTAACATACTAAATTTAGAAAGAAACAATTAATTTCGAATACATTTTGGAGAAAACAGGACAATAAAAGTGGAATAAGGGAAGTACTAATTAGAGGAATGAGAGCAATGGTGATCTTAATGATGCGTGGCATATGAATTACTAATGCTCCATATGAATTACTAAGTAGAATGGAAGTAGTGTTGATCTGAATGATGAGCGCTAATCGTGGCATATGGTAGAAAACTGCGTCCATTAATACATCATTACCCCTAGTACCCATGGGTCATGGCAGACCCAAGATCGGGAGACGGGAGCACCGGACAAATAAAAGACAAACATAGAATGAAATCAAGTACAGTGAGTATCAAAACGAAATACAAAATGAGTAGAGTGAGGATCAAAGCATTAAAGACCAAAGGAGGATAATATAATCCAAGCTTGAATCTTCAATACAAAGTTACCCCAAATCTTCAACTTCCTCCCATAAACCCAAAAAATACTCTATAATAAAGCCTCATCTCTGAAATTGGGGATCTTAAAGTATAAATTACAACTTTCGAAAACCAAAAATGAAAGACAAAAAGAAGGAGCCTTCAACGATTTGGTCGGGTGTAACATTACGCCCTACTTGTCCTAGTTAGGCAGGACACTCCTCAATTGTGTTGTGCCGGTAGTAACTTACGTGGGATGATGTCGAGTTCCGGCTTGATAAATCTTGGGAATGATATTTTGGTTCCAGCTGTCCGAACTTGTTCCGTTTCTGCTCCTAGTCCTTCCTCATGCCTTAGATGTTGTACCCAAGTCATTATCAAAGGAAAAACGGCAACTATACGACTCAAAAAACACTTGACAAAGGAAAAAATGATAGTCAAAGCAATGTGAGCAAAATGTGGGAATCAAGGCCACTTTGGTGATAAAGAAGGCCTAATAAGGGTTCAAAATGAGTCTAAGGCGGAAAATAAGTAGACCTCACCCATCGGCCGACAACTATTCTTTACCTTTACAGTACTCGGTTTATCAGTTCCAATTTATTGCAATAGTCAAAGTGAACTTCTCTGCATGGTATTGTAAGCTTAGAAAACCTCTTTGCAGTATTTAGAGCACTGACTTACAGGATGAGATGTTATGGCATGATACGAAGATAAGGGGTAGGTTCTTCTATGTTACGGCCTATTACTCTCCGGCATTAAAGTTTAGAAGTAGGACGCCTACTTGTTGCTTACGCAGTGATCGGTCTGATTAATGTTCGCTGAAGAATGACCTTCCACCTAAGCCTACATTGCAACACAAAATATCGCATTCAGGAATCTGCTAGTAAATGGAGTATAAAATTTCTCACTCTCAGCAATAACACTAATAAGTACTATCCACCAGTAGAAAAAACTTCTTTTTTTCATTGAAAGTTTCCTGAAAAAAATGTCATCTTCATGCAGATTCTTGAAAGCGAGGAAGTTTGACCTTGATAAAACTGTCCATATGTGGGAAGAAATGATCAATTGGAGGAAAGAAAATGGTGTAGATACAATTATACAGGTAAAATTGTCCGAGAAGCAAAAATTAGTCAATATGAGAATTTAGCATTACCTGAATAAATGATGTAACATCTGAGGATTGTTTTGAGATTAGGTTTGTAGGTTCAGTTGAGAACTGCTAGCTAAGTTTTCATTATCAACTCAAAATTAAAATCGGCACTATATTAATGGCTATTTTATGTCGAGGACAAACTTAATTCAACCAATCATGCTTCCAAGACATGTGAATTGAAAGAAATTAAGCTTTTAAGCAAGGTGCCTGACTGATTGTCATGTGATTAGTCCATTCTATGACCTTTCTGAAGACATCTTATATACTTGATAGGTCTTAGGTGACTCTTTGCTATCACAAGGAGATGAAACTTGACACATTAACTTATCATTATATCAATAGAAATGCTATGTTTCAGTTGGCTATCATCATGTGGAGAAAATTTCACTCTATTTGAGATGTGCGTAAGTGCTGGAGCAAAGACTATATTTGTGAAGAAAAATCACAGAGAACTCATACCTCCGCTACTTCCCGGAGATACTAAAATTTCTCTTTGTCCTCATCAGATGTCATGTTCATGTTCATGTTCATGTTCATGTTCATGTTCATGTTAGTATGTTATATGAATGCATAACAAAATATGATACGCTTTTTTACATAATCAAAATATGATAAGCTTTCTTCTATGCGAGTTGATAGATAATTCAGAGCAGTTTGCGTAATAGTTCTTCAGTGGCTTTTTATTTAAGGCCTTTTTTTTGGTTTTGCAACAACCCATGCTTTTATCGTGCTGTTTATCATTGTATTAATATTTTGCCCTATTCTGTTGTACAGCCCTTCTAGACTATGAAATGCTAGAATGTCCTTCTGTTTGTTCTGTCCGATTTGCATTACATGGTATATCTCTGTTGCACATAGTTTCTAGGAATGTCTGATTAATATTTAGTGCCAGTCATACAAGCAAATCTGTTGTTCTCTTGGCCTACAAAATTATCATCTTTATGTATTCAGTTACGAGGTCCTTCTGTGTAGGATTTTAACTATGATGAATATGAAGAAGTACAACGATATTATCCACACGGCTATCATGGTGTAGATAAAGAAGGACGGCCACTGTATATTGAGCGACTTGGCAAAGCGGAGCCTAGCAAGCTTATGAACGTGACTACAGTGGAGCGCTTTCTACGATATCATATACAAGGATTTGAAAAGGCGTTTGCTGAGAAGTTTCCTGCTTGTTCCATCGCTGCCAAGAAACACATTGATTCTACAACGACGATATTGGACGTTCATGGAGTGGTATGAGATTAGGAGTGATTTTTTTTTGTTGCAACTAAAATTCATTCCCGAATGCAGCATCTTTCATGTCCTAAATTCATGTTATTGTTGTGATTTTTTTAGAATTGGATGAATTTTGGAAAGGTTGCTCATGAACTTATAATGCGCATGCAAAGAATTGATGGTGATAATTATCCTGAGGTACTTTGTTCAAACCCTTCAGAAATTTGATGCTATGATTCTTAATCATTTTCTCATCCATTTTCACTCCCATCTAATTTATAAACGCAGACGTTGCATCAGATGTTTATTATCAATGCCGGAACTGGATTCAAGATGGTGTGGAGTACTGTGAAGAGCTTTCTGGATCCAAGGACTACCTCAAAGATACATGTATGTACTTTGCTTAGTCTGCTATATACTTCTGCTGTAGATTTTATGGAGATGTAACCAAGTTCTTAAACTCTTGTTACTAAACCCGTGACAGGTTTTAGGCAGTAAATCATTTGGGAAGTTGACAGAGTCCGTAGACCCAAGGTTAGAATTTTTTTCTCCCACATTGTTCTTGCTGGTCAGGAGGATAAATTAATTAATGATGAATTCAGAAGCTGATTTTGCATCTTACTTATGCAGCCAATTACCAGCTTTTATGGGTGGAACTTGCTCCTGCCCTGACGGGTGCCTTAGGTATCAGAAAGGACCATGGAATAATCCAGATATCATGAAAGTAATTTTGCCTTCTGCAGTGAAAACCTTGTGATTATATCTTTGTATGGAACTCAGAGAATTTAGTGATGTGAATGACAAAATACTTGTTTTGTCCTGCAGGTCGTTCATGCTCAAGAGACCATGTTTATGAGGAGAACTTCTAGTGTTTCTGACTATGAAGATCTCAAAACTAAGTTGCTTTCCCATAAGGTATAATGCATAATTGCATATTAATTGTTTTGCCGCTCAACTCGCAGTTTACCTCTATCTTCGTTTATATTTTTGAAATGCTTTCTGCTTTGCACAGGTTATGAGCAGTGGTTTGTTTCCTGAGATGGTTTCTGACCTACATGTGGGACAACTTGGCAACAAAACGGCATTAGTGGTTGAAGTAAGTTTCCTTCAAACCCCAACCTCCTCCCCCACACACAGACACAAACAAAAATTATGAAAATTAAACAGCGGAAAAAAACAAAAAAAGCGAAAAGTGGGGTTGTGCAATTGAAAGTGGAAGAAGAGAGGCAAAAGACCAAGAAATTGTTTGCCTGTTTTAGATCTTGTTAATATCTTGATCAGCATTGGAAGTCGATTATATGATGTAGCTCTCTTATGGAAGTCCAGTGTACAGCATCGACTGAATTGCTGGCCCTTTCCCCAGTAAATGCCGCAAGTATGCTAAATTGATTATACACGACTCATTTCTCTCAATTTGACACTGTTAATAGGCATAATACCTACTCCGTATTAATCTTTCAGACATAGCACGATTTGCAAAATCGTGGAAATAGGCTGGGTCAGTATTTCAGTAAGATCACCAAACTACTGGCTAAGAGCCTTCAAAACTTCACCCAGTAACACTAAATCCTTCATCTATATTGTTACACACTCAATGACATTATTTGTGCCTCGCTAAATTAGCTGTGTTACTTACCTTATGAGGGAGGCGTACACTTATTCCACATGGATAGGCAGTTGTCTACGCCAATCTTCCATTGACCAATCGAAGTTTCGAATGTAAAATTTGGAAGTATTTACTAATTTATTATCATCTTTATCTTAGGGAAGGGAAGGTGAATCTTCATCTATTAGTAACCTGGTGGAGGCTGCAACTGATGGTACCGCTTTTAGAGATGCTTCTTTGACAAGTATGTAATAATTGGTATTTTATATTTCTACTTTACCCTCTTCCGTAGCCAGAATTACTGAGTTCAACTAAAAGCATGTTCCGAGTTTGTTGAAGTCTGTGACCTTTATTTCTCGACTCTCTTTGGGGTCACTAGTACACTACACGTGAGAGGAATTTGTGCTGATGATGTCAGTAGAGACTCTGTGCATACGGTATTAAAATTTTAAACATTGTCTCATTTGCCTAAGGTTATCAAACAATGTCAACTTCATATTTGATGAAAATATATTGCTTTGAGGGGACTATCTCACAAGCTAATATAGGTGCTGTCAACAGATCATGCTTTTGGAGGGAGTGTAGTAGCAATTCCTTGGACTGGTATATCTAAAGTTAGATGTTTATTGGCTGGATTCCTATTCAAGCTTTTTGCATGTCTGCATATCGTGTTTGGGAAATTCTGGGGGCTTACATTTGAAGAGAAGGAGCTAAAACAGCAGCTTAAGCCTGTTATCAACCTAATGACTAGGAAGTCAGAGCCAGATTCCGAGGTTCAAAATATTCCTCAGAAAGTTGATGATAATTTGCTTAATCCATGTTGGGAAAGGCTTCAGCATTTGGAGCAACTAGTTTCTGACCTTGTAAATAAACCGTCAAGAATCCCTTCAGATAAAGAGGATACAATCACCGAGTCTTTGAATAGGATTAAAGGCATAGAGTATGACCTGCAAAAGACAAAGAAGGTTTGTCCTCCTTATTTTTGTTTATGGCCACTATGAAGCTGTGTAATGTAGTAAAGGCAAGTTTGTGAGCTAAGTGGTTTTGTTTAATTCCCTTAATTAGGCCTTATTTGCAACTGCGTCAAAGCAAGTAGAGCTTGCCGAGTCGCTGGAATGTTTAAAGGAAAGTAACATTCAAGTAAGTTCCCTTCACTTTAGTTACCCCTGTGATTCCCTATATTTTATGAGAGCATCTTTTTATTTTTTATTTTTTTTTTAAATTTGTGGGGGAGGTTGGGACTTGGGGTTAGGGATCTCTCCAACATAGTTATGGTAGTTGTTGATCTTTATACAACTTCGAACATCGAGACTTGTATGTGTGTATAAGAAAAAAGACCCGGGGGAGTGTAACTTCACAATAAAATAAAGCACATCTTGTTTAGTGAGCCATTTTGCGAAATTCAATCAGAATCCGGGAGTAAAGAATAGTGATTCTTTGGTTGCTTTGTAAATGGAATCCCTCCTTTAAAATCCTGAGATTGGGGAAAATCTACCAAGACATGGAGGGTTGCGTCAAATCCGTCAATATGTCTTTACACTTTTAAAAACATCAACTGGTCTCCAGACTTTTTGACATTTATCCGTCATTCCTAGCGTAAGAGATTTTTTATTTTTTATTTATTTTTTATTTTTTTATTTTTTTGGGATTACTATTTGAAATGCACATACTGAGATCAAACCATGTGTGAATCAGGGTCCAACCACCTGTTGGAGGAGGAATTACAAATCTGCCCCTTCAGCACACTGGTAGCAGTATGGAATGAATATCAAACAGTTCGGACACTCGGGACATAATTTTTGTGATAACCTCAAGTCTCAGTTCTATACCATGCCTCCAACATTGATTCTGCTGACATCTGCAAATTCTTACGGGAGGTATCTTTCACGCTACTTCTAACTCTAGTTGCTGCTTCAGCGGCAATTGTCTTCTCTACTCCATCGAGCTGTTGTCACTTTTCAGGGTGGAAATGTCAGTTTTGTATGTGAATAGCTTACTAGATTTTGCCGTTGTGCATATGATGGACAATTTATACTCCAGAGTTCTATAGATACTATGAGCACTTATACATAAATTGGAGTATGTCATAAAGAACCTCGGAATGTAAATCAATCAGAATGCGGTAATATGAGATATCCCATTTTTTACTTGTGCATCAGTGTCCCTCAATTAGTTATGTACATCATTGTGTTGCGTAAAACTCGGCCACTTTCAACATAGCTTTGCCGAGTTTGAAATTAGTTTGAATTTAGTGCTATAGGGTTTTTATGCGATAAAGATATGCCCCATAGATTAAAGGGAAAATTCTATCGCACGGCGGTTAGGCCTACCTTACTCTACGGCTCCGAGTGTTGGGCCGTGAAACATTGTCACATTCAAAAGATGAGTGTAGCGGAGATGCGTATGTTGAGGTGGATGTGCGGCCACATAAGGAAAGATCGATTAAGGAATGAGGTGATTAGGGAAAAGGTGAAAGTGGCGCCAATAGAAGACAAGATGGTGGAAAATCGACTAAGATGGTTTGGCCATGTGAGAAGGAGACCTATGGACGCACCGGTTAGGAAGCTGGAGACTTGGGGAACAAAAAAGGTTGCTAGGGGTAGAGGGAGACCAAAACAGACATGGCTGAGAGTTATAGAACACGATATGAGATTTCTCGGGCTTAACGAGGGGATGGTGTTGGAGTGGGCACAATGGAGGGAAATGATACATGTGGATTTTTAGTTTTTGATGTTTTTTTGAAATATTTAATGTTTTTATCTATTTATTTATTTTTTTAAAAAAACTTATTTGCTCTTTTCGGATTTAGTACAAGTTTTTACCATCAACTTTTATTTCATTTAAGGTATTTTCGGACCCTTAAGTTTTACTTCGGTTTTCAAAATCGTTTTAATCTTTATTCCCGATTTAAATTCTAAGTTTTATAAAGGAAATCAGGACTTAGATTTTAAAACCTATAAGGCTACCTTGACTTTTATTTTATGTTTCACTCCCCTTTTGTTTTTGTTTTTCACTTGTCCTTTTCTATATTTTCGCATTTTGAGGCGTGCGTTCACCCATGGACGGTTCTGAAAAATGATTCATGTCAGCCGATCCCATACCATTTTGGGATTAAGGCTCTGATGCTGTTGTTGTAAATCAAGTCTATATAGCACCGAGGACATTCGATTACATAAACACTGTTCATTTGTGGGTGTAAAACTCGGTCACTTCCTTCACGTTATATTCGTACTGCAAGGAACCATC
Organism: Silene noctiflora; assembly: GCA_009801015.1. NCBI lineage: Eukaryota > Viridiplantae > Streptophyta > Magnoliopsida > Caryophyllales > Caryophyllaceae > Silene > Silene noctiflora. The sequence continues at coordinate 6,201 of VHZZ01025605.1, read as the reverse complement.
GAAACAGTTGTCATTGTACCATTTCCCTAGCAACCAACAATGGCATTAATGCCGTAAATTCTTATATGAGATAGTCTCAAAGTAAAATAGACTTAATTACGATGCATTTATTACCGACAGTGAGATGAGGAAAAGGAAGTGCCCTTCAGTTGTACGCTCAGAAATTTAACAAGATAATGTTGTTAATTGTACGATAAAAGGAGGTGTTGTCAAATGCTGTTGACGAAAGATACAAAATCAGAAGCAGCTGAACCTCCATCTTCAACTGCCCTTCTGAATGTATCACTCGCATTTTTAGCTTGCACAACCATCTCTTTGCGCTCATCACTTTCCGAGTCCATGAATT
>VHZZ01025604.1:2267-15301 GCA_009801015.1 Silene noctiflora | reverse complement strand
CGTAATGAACACGTAAACATGTAAATTTTCAGTATCCATAGTATTCCAGCAATCAACATGTGAAATTACTCAAAGGAAACGACGTTTAAGACAAGCAAACCTGCAAATTCATCTAGACATGTGAAAATGCGTCGATCTCATGTTTTCAGCATAAAACTCAACCAAACCAACATTATTCATGCTCAAACTTCTCTAAAATCAAAATGTAAACACACTAAGCAACAAAGGAACCAACTTTGATCATTTTAGCATGGAATTACACATAATTAACTCAAGAAACCACAAAAAATCCCAAGTATCGTCGAGGAACCCTTCAAATTTACCTTATGCTTCCTAATCTTCGAGGGAGCCTCCAAAAACGCAACTCCCTTCTTCCGGAACCTTCAATTCTTCACCTAGACAACAAAGGAAAGAGTAAAATAAGGTTTTCGAGCTATAAGAGAGTCGGGACAGAATTTCAAACGTCTTCGAGACGGACTTTTTCTTACATAGAAAGATGGAGGATGAAGAGAAGAGGAGAATGGCGCAAACGGCACTCGAAACGGATTAGAAACGAAGGAGATATAAGGATTTGAAGGTTGAAGATGAAGTTGGTTTAATAATGGTGAATGAGGGGAAGTGTTTGCTGGAAAAATGAAGGAGAAGGGAGGGAAATTGAGGGTTTTATGAAAGAGAGTAGGGGAAATAGGCCCAATAAGCAACTAGGCCCATACATAATCAATTTGAGTCGGAATCCAATAATTTACGTCTTAATGCTACTATACACGTAAGACGGAACTTATTATCATTAACATAAATATTATTCCGTAAAGTTTACATTTTATAAAAAAAATAATATTTAAAATCATGTTTAGCCTAATTTAATTATTAAAATAGTTTAAACATATTTTCACCCAAAAATACGATTAGACGCAATTTATTTTAAACAACTTATTAAATCATTTTTAAAACTTAAATTCTAAATTGCGGGTGTTACATTTTATGCCACTTATAGGAAAGGGAACAAAAGTGGCGGAAATGACGCATTTAAGGAGCATTTAGGAGCTAAATTGACAATTCTAATGATTGGAAAGGAAGAGGAGGCTAAGCACATAGAACCTTAGATCAATAAAGCATTATTTGGGATGATTTGGATGCTAAACCCCACGAGTTATGGGGAAAAGATGACGAGAAGGGAGCCATTAAAAGAGAAAATCTATCAAACATATACCAATATGTACTGTTTTAGCTCTGAAACTATGATAGATAGAACGATATCGAAAAATCAAGTGGTTTACGCTTTTGAATCACTCGATTCAGAGTCCGGATAAGCAAATGGCACTCGTTTTTAAAACCGAAGCTAAAGCTGAGCCACAAGTCGCCCGACTCAAGCTCAAGTCACCCGAATTGAATCTCAAGTGGCTTGAATTCAAGGTCAGGGTTCACAATTTTTGCCAGAAGTCGCTCGAGCTCGCCATAGGTCGTGCAAGCCAATGGATCTCTCGCCTATGCGACACTCTCCTCTCCCTCTAATGAATGCTAATCTTGTAGCCACTATATATACCCTACTTTGTAATAATTTGAGATTAAGGCTCCCTAGATAGAGGATTAGCCTCTCTCTCTCTCTAGATTAGATTATATTTAATCTTTCTCCAATTAATATAATATTTCCTTAATTACTCTTCAAATACTTCTATATCTAGCATTGTTCTTGGATTTCTTTGGGTTTGTATTGAAGATTGGTGACAAGTTTTCATCCATATTCAAGATTTCCTTCCTTTTATTGTTCAATTAATTGGTATTAGTTTTCAATCTCCTTTAATTTATTGTTCATCTTTCTTCAAGTTTGTTAATTTCTTGTCTCTTTCATTATACTTCCTTTAGATTACATGTTTGTCATAGTTGTTAGTTTGATCTTCATAATGAGTAGCGAGAAGTGATCTAGCTAGAGTTAATGGGGGATTAGGGGATGATGAAAGGGTGAATCTATGATTGTTGAGTCTATCAAAGTGGTTTAAATGTTGTGGTTTATGCCATTCAGACCGGACGATTGGTCGAATTAGGTTGGTTAAGAGCCTAGGAAGGCTTAGATAAATAGACCAAGAGGACCGCGAATGAGAATCAATGATGGTCAAATGTAAAGTAAAATCCCAACCTTGTTCAAGTTTCACCACGGGTAACCCAAAGAATAGTTTAAGTGTATCATCCTCACCGGAGTGGTCAAACTGTGGACCAACGCCACCCGCGTCGTGCGCACCCGTGTGTTTACGGCTACACATCTTCCCACGGAACTTCGTCAGAAACACATCATGGGTTCGTAACCGATTTGAGAGGCTTAGCAAACGGTGAAAGGTTTGAACAAGCCTGCATTTGAGGAGTCGCCACCAATTTATTGTGGAAAGCTGGAAACAGTTTGAATATTTCATGCCATGTCAAGACATAAAGTGACATGAACATTAAAGAATTCGTTACCCTTATTATTCTATGTCTAGAATGACTCTCGTAATGCCAAAGAACACGGATGTTCACAGAAATTTGAAGTAAGGAAGTGATGGTACGTATTAGGAAGTTCTTTACTCGAACACCTAATCCCGCCCGCCTTGATAGCGACCTCTACTAAATTGCCGTTTACATTGATTATATTGATTATATGCATAAATGAACCAAACATTAGATTAATCCTAACATGTGAATACAGATTACGTTAGTGGATTAACAATTAAGATTGGAAATCAAAGTGGGAAGTTTACATTGATTATATATGTGAATTACATACAAAGCGAATGAAATATAAATTACAAGCTACAATGACGAATGTACATCATATAAATGCCAAAGACGAGATTTGAAAAGAATAAAAATAAAGAGAAATAATAAAATAAGGTAGAAGACATTACCAGAGTAGGTAATATTACAGAAATATGCACTATGTTAGAACAGGAAAGAGATCAGAAGCAGAAACTGGCCAAAAGAAGGTGTAATTGCTGGTGCGTGTTCTTAAGGAGGCGCAATGCTTGTTGCGTTTCTTTCTAGGCAGATTCTAACCGTGATGGGCAGACCTGTCGAATTGTCACATTAATTGATGGGATATTCTATGGTGTACCCCTGAGTTTTTCGGTTTTCTATATTGTACCCCTCCCTGTTTTATATTTCACATTGTACCCCTAAACTTCTTATTTATTTCTCCATCATGACCTCGTTCAACTCTCCATTAACTTTATCACTATTAACCAACCATACTTTGACCTTTCTTCCGACTCATTAATGTTGTATCACTATCCTTTATGAGAAGCATCACAAATCATTTTTAATCAGCATAAACTCCTATTAAAAACTTCTGTTATGAAGCATGAAATAGCAATAGAGATTTGATGAATTTTAGTTAGATTCGTATACTATTTGGTGGGTATTAGGTAATTCAACAAACTAATAAAAAAATGAGTAGGCTATTGAGTAATTGAAATGGTAAATCGACGATTTACTAGATCAACTAAGAAACTAAGTTAGCAAAGATAATAAATAAGGTCGTGATGTAGACTAATGTATAGAGTTCAGAGGTATACCATAGAATTTATAAAATGTAGGAGTACAACATAGAAAACCGCAAAACTCGGGGGTATACCGTAGAATATCCCTTAATTGATTTATGAAATCGATTAAATTTACAATTTAATTATAAAACAGAATGTAGAAAACTAAATAAAAGGATAAATGTGAAGAATCGATCTAAAATCGCTTAGTATTAATTACTAATGATTAAAGGACGATATTTAGATTTAAATCTACGAAAATCGAGTTAAAACAAAGAAGATATAATATTTACGAAACTCGGAATAAGCGACCCAATATTGATTATTCAATCTCTAAAGCGAAATTGTCGATTTAAGAAGAACAAGACTAACTAATATCGATTAATTAGCAATGCAAATCAAATTAATTTATGTAAAGTTTGAATCTTCGAAATTAATTGACAAAATAAAAGACTTTGGAAAATAAAAGAAGAAAATAGATTTTCCTCGGATCGACAAGGAATCTAGGCACGTAAACCAAGACAAAAGAACGAACAAGTGATCAGAACAAGCCCTAAGAAAGGGCGTTGGTGCTGCGATCTTTCCAAGGGGCGCATCACCTGATGCGTTTTCTTTAGGCTTCTTACATAATCTGCTTGCTTAAGTCAGTTTTAAAACTTGATTTTATGAAAGACTAAAAGGTTATTCTCATTATATGACGTACATACGTAACAAAAGGTACAAAAATGATAAAAACAATATTAAATGAGATTTTACACCCATAGACTTACATGTTAGCGTTAACGAGATTTAAGTAAATCGGCTTTAGTCGTAACTCGACTCGAACTTTATGCAAGATGAAAGTGCCCTTAATTTTTCAAGGAATTTTAGGTTAATTGAGTGAGATTGATTAGAGTGTAGTTGGTCAAATTGGTCGGTCTATGCAAACGGGACGAGAATCACAATAGGAATAGGGCTTACGTGGTCAATTGATCAAGCACGTAGATGTCAATAGCAATAGCACGGTCTAGAGAATACAATGAGAGAAGAGAAGGGGCGGACACTCGCGTACCAAATATGAAGACAGAAGGTCTTTTTTTATATCTACACAAATGAGAAGATGGGTAGAAGTAGGACACTAGGAAAAGAAGGCCCTTCGAAAGGGCGCGGCACCAGGCGCATCAGGGACTGCGTTTTCTCCCGGAGAGGTTTCTTCTTACTCAAGAAAGAGACGCGAATTCCGAGGAAGAAATATATTTTGATTATTTTATTAATTGAGTCCGGATATTCGTGTCGATCTAATTCTAATAAAATATGAGGCAATGATTTTTCAGAATATTCCGACTCGGAACAAAACGTGATCTGAAAATGGAGATGGTTTTTAAAATTGACTCTACTGACGACTAAGGGGTAGACAGAAATGTTTGAGTTACGGTTTAATAACCGATTTACGAAACGTCATTAAATCGCGACATATGCTATATATGGGTTCCAATCATCATTGGGTAGCTTATAGGAAATGCAAAATCGGGATATCTACCACCGTGTTTTAATTCTTAAGACGGATACTATCAATAATTTATGGTAACTAAAACATGATTTATGTTAGAAAAGTTGGGAAACTATAAGAGTGTGCAGTACACACGTACTGCAATAGCAAGTTTGTTGTACTGTCACAAAACAGCATCAGTCACCAAGAAAAAAAACAAAAGACCAACATCGATCGACATCATGGCTTCATTATTACCCGTAATAATCTAGCACTCTCCATTCTTCACAAGCATTTTTTTGTGAATTGATTTTTTGTCCTAAAAAATTTCAACCAAAATAAATCAAACCCCTTTACTTACTTATTTATCTCTCTATCTATCCTTCCTTTGTGATTCTAGAATAGCTCATAAAAATGTCTGCTCTTGCTGCGACTTGTACCATATCCTTGTTTTCATCCTTCGTTTCTCATCCAGGTTTTACCCTTTTCATCTCTTCCATGAAAAATTTACATTTTAACCAACTTATTTACTTCAACTTTCTTACTTTTCAAATTTCTTGATTGTTTTAGGCGCTAATTGGGGACCTAAGTCTATCACAGTCACGCCCTTGAGATTTAAGGAGGTGGGTATTTTCCTGTTTGATTTTTTTGTTGTTGTTGGTAATTTTCAACTTTTACCCTAGATAAATCTCCTTCCGGCGTCAGAAGAAGTTTTAATTTTACCTAGTCTACCTTATTATATCACAAGTTTGGCCCTGCTGAAACTTTTCGTCCCGCTAACTATAAGTGCAGGATACGCAACATAATGGGAACATATAGTCACTTTTTTTTATTTTGTTGTGATGTACTGTATGCGCTTTGGGGAATTATTTGTCAGTGAATGGTTTTTACCTGATGGTAGGATGTATAGTAATTTGCTTGAAATTTGGTCATGTGTGATAATATTGTGAATTAGTCAGCCGGCTGAGAGCACAAATGATATCCTACGAGATTCATATTGCCTCTTTCATCCATGGATAAGGCGCGGGATTCCTGTGCAAGGGTCTTGATCATTAAACTCAAAATGGGACGATATAAAAGGGATAAATAAAGTTATTAGTACAATAATGACACTATACTCTGGATAGATTTCAGAAGAGGATGTCCATGGATTACTCAGTACTCTCTACTCTATTCTCCTTTGTGAAAATAAAAATGTGCAATATTTCTTTAAAACCGCGAGGAACAAGTAGTCACAACTGATACCCCCTTGCTTCTAAAAGATGAAGAAAACTGTGAATTCGTTTGACTGTTATATTACTTTATCTATGAAACTTCTGTCGAATTTGCATTTGAATCGTGTGGTTATTCAGTTTTTGAGCTTTGCTTTATCAGTTCTCAAGCTGATTATAAGAGCAAGTGAACAGGGTCTTTAGGATGGAATCCGTCTTGTCGAGAGATACATATTAGTTGCATTCTGCTGCATTTCTATTTATATCTTCAATTTTCTGGCAGTTCAATCCGTGTACATCCTCTTATTACACCTGGCTGTGAAACGAGAATAAATATGACTAGTCTGCATCATCTCTTAATGTGTAATAATCTGTATAACCCTTAAAATCCTGTTTGTTCGGCCTCTTATTGTGCAATGCTGCAGACACGTGGAGCTGGAGCTGCTGTAGTAGCCAAGTTTGACTTGAAGCCTCCGCCATATCCATTTGTAAGATTCCGGTTATGTTACTTACAACTTGTTTTTGCTAATATACTTCTTTTATACTCCCGTGGCTTTGAGCACTGAAAGGAGGCATTCCTGTAAACGAGTGGAATCGTTTTTTTCATTTATGATCATTTGAACAGGATCTGTGTGGCTTAATTTACCAGATTTGATATGCTGTTTTGACTTCTGTTAAAAGTGTTCTAAATTTATAGTTAAGAGAGGAACATCAAGTTGTTCTATAGGCAAGTATAACATTTCATTAATGGGAATATGTACCTTTGAGAAAAGAGAGGTGGGTGTAAGGGTGGAGTGGAGTTCTTGGTTAGGTTTTATCACATTTTTCTATACTTACACATGTACTCAATTTTAGTCACAGTATTCTCATATTTTTTGTTGAAATTAGCTGTTTTGGTGGATTTTTCGTGGTCAGGCTCTTCTTACACATATTTAATAGTAGAATAGAATTTAGTTAAATAGGATGAAGTTTGATGGAAAGCAATCTTATCCTGGGAATAGGGAATCCATTTCTTTCCTTGCTTACTTATCAGTAATTATCATCCATGACTGAAAGCTAGGACTTGATGATCAAACAAGAGGTGGTTCTATAGTAGTTTTTCTGGCAGATAAATAGGCAAGGAGCTTTGAAAGAGTAGTCTATGGGTTTGATATTTAACCACGACCCCACTAGAGAAGCAGACATGGAGCTTAACATCAGGGACTGATCCATGTTGTGTAACATGGGATCCCAGAATACCATTTCTTAATTTTTGGGGTAAAACTGTTGTAAGGGTTTTTCTACATGGCACCCTCCTAATTTTTTGAATTCTATATGGGATCCCAGAATACCATTTCTTAATTTTTTGGAGTAAAATTTTCACTGATACTCCTAAATTTAATGGAAACTTCTTAAAATACTTTATGCTCTAATCTGTCTCTTTTAAATGTTCAGTTTATGCACTTTCTAATGATTTTTGATAATTTGTCAGACCATTAACATAAATATCATATACTCAATTGTAAACATATTTTCTTTACATAATCTAACTGTTTAAAAACTCGATTTCTAGTGATTTGAGTATTTTAAGAACTATTTACTAAGTGTAGAGGTACCACTTACCATGATACAAAACACAAGGGTACTATGTAGAGAAACCCAAATTTTAAATATACAGTTTTCGTAATAGTGCCTTGAGAAATTTTCAATATGATCCCGTAGACAAATATCCCTGGGTCCGCTAATTAACATGAACTGCTAATCTGTGGGGCTAGCTGCCAGTGGGCTTCATATCATACATTATTATGAAGTACAGTTGTTGACTTGTGATTTGCTAATGGTAAATTTGGTCGAAGCAATGGCAGATTGTTTGCCTTAACCAACATAGGTACTTTCATATTGAAATAAAAAATTTCTTTGTGTTATAGGATGCCTTGGAGCCTCACATGAGTAAACAGACTTTTGAGTTTCATTGGGGGAAGCATCATAGAGCATATGTGGATAACCTGAACAAACAAATTGCTGGAACAGAGTTAGATGGAATGTCACTTGAAGATGTAGTGAGTGTAACATATAACAAAGGTGACATGCTTCCATCTTTCAATAATGCAGCGCAGGTATACAGAAATATATTCTCCTATTGACATGCTTTCACTGTAAAATTGTCAATTAAATATGTTCGCATTTTCTACTTAGGCCTGGAACCACGAGTTCTTTTGGGAGTCGATGAAACCGGGTGGCGGGGGGAAGCCATCTGGAGAACTTTTGGCTCAAATTGAGAAAGATTTTGGTTCTTTTGAAGCATTTGTTACAGAATTCAAGTCTGCTGCTGCCACGCAATTTGGTTCTGGTTGGGCTTGGCTTGCTTGTGAGTTATTTATATCCAAAACTTACTGGACGCGAATTTACTTGTTAAATCTTCATGGCACTGCCACGTTCTTTTATCCTTAATTGTATGACATATTTTTTTAGACGGTTTAAGGTTCATTTTCCGAAAAACAAAAAAAAAAAAAAATTGAAGGAAAACTGTCATTAGTATCATTATGAATTGCTTTCACAACATTATACATTTCAGTTTCATTCATGATATTAGCATATCTTTTAAGAGACACTGAAGGTTTATGCGGGTGTCTCAAAATTTAAGAACGACCGAATGGCCTATATAAAATTCAAAGAAAAGGGAAGTAACAGAGGGAGTACCTAGCTTTCTCAGAATGTGATTTTTTACTTTTTACAAAGTTTTGTATATTCTTGACTGCAGACAAAACGGATAAGTTGGATGTGGGCAATGCGGTAAACCCTAAACCGTCTGAAGATGACAAAAAGCTTGTGATTGTTAAGACGCCCAATGCTGTAAACCCTCTTGTTTGGGGTTATAATGTGAGTATCATGTATCATTTAAAGGCGTGTTTTATACAGACTTTTCGGTTTTCTCGTGCATTATATATACTTTCCTCTCTGATCTATGGTTTGTATATCATGCAGCCTCTTCTGACCATTGATGTTTGGGAGCATGCATATTACTTGGACTACCAGGTAAGGCTGGTTTCTGAAAATCATTACTCTCTCTTAAGAAATCTCGACATACCTCCAAAAAAAATTACGTGAAACAAAAGTGATGAAAGATAGGAAGAACACATGTTATAAGCTTACCTCAATAGTCAATAACATAGTAATTTATTTTCTGCCCTGTTGCTTTTCTTTTGGCAGAATCGAAGGCCTGATTACATCTCAATTTTCATGGAGAGTCTTGTTTCCTGGGATGCAGTTAGTGCGAGATATGAGACCGCCAAGGCACTTGCTGCTTAGGAAAGTTTGAGCAAAACAGTGAGTACTAAATACCAATACGTCATAAATGCAGAATCAATTAAAGGCTTATTTTGATACTGATTACCTGATAATTAAAGAAATAACTTGATACATCATTAATGCAGTTGTAAGTTTGTCATAAATTGGTAACCTTCAAAACCTATATTAAGTGGGTGCGATGTGTTAAGATCTGGACACAAGACGATTTCAAATCCATATATTTTTTTTCTTGTTTTATTTTTTCATAGCGGTTGGTGGTGTCTGAGTTATTTTCTGTTATACTCCGTATTTGACAGGCGTAAATGGTGAAAAGCTTTTGTTTGAGGGTTTTATCAGCAGCTTCAAGTTACTGATTGAGCCGTAAGGTGTTCTGTTTGCTGGTTGTCGGTGTAAAAGCTGTACTGTCTCCTGTAACATAGCTTTCAATTTAATAATGTCTACCAGTTCAAATAAGACCTCTTACTCTTATGGTAAGAATAGCTAAAAGTTGAGAATATTGATGGCTATTGGTTTGCGGAACTTGCTATATGTTGTGCATCTGATCTGAAACCTTGAAAAGATGGATGGTTGATAAATTCATTGGCTAGAGGTTGGTTATTATGGTCAATATGGCTGAGTTAGAGGTTTTGAGTTCGATTTCCTCGGAATATAGCCATGTTAAAGCTCAGGCCTGTTAAGGAAATTTGTGCCATCCTTGTGGTCCTACACGGCTCGGATCGAAGTCTTTGGTGGTGCATATAAGAAAAAGTCGACTTGCGTGAGTTTGTAATCTAGTTGAAATTAGCTTGTCAGTCGATGGATATCATTTAGGGGACTTGTTATTGCTTCCTACAAAGCCTAAAATCAAGACAATATGAACCGAATCGACAAATGTTAGGTCCCAAGATAGAGACTTGCATTCGGGTTGTGTGTAAAGAAGTTGTGGAAGCAGTCCCCCGGAAACTAAACAAATTTTGTTCCCTTTCATCAAGTAGTTTTTACATCCAGTATAGGACCTTAGGTAGATCTCAACCCGCTTTTTTTCGTATATCAAGATTCGTCGCTGTTTACGCCCCCTGTGAATTGAGTACTTGCCTTTCGCGTATAAACGTCGCCACGTGGGATTGAGAAACTGATACTTCCTCCATTCTATTAAAGTCTTTACTTTTGTTTTTTTGGGCACTATTCATGAGTGAAGAAAATCTTCAAATACAACTAATATATACTTGTAACATAAAAGATAGTCATGTGAGATCTTGTTTAAGTTGTCTTGTGAGTTGGGCTAGCGGAAGTTAAAGTACTGTAGTACGTACTACTTGGACGGTCATATAGTTGTTCAGCTTTGAAGAAAATTACCATTAGTACCATTTCTTGGCGCTCTAGGAAACAAACTATCATGGCTACTTCTATCATTCTGAGATTTTTAGCAATTCATGAGGCAAGTCGTGAATGTGTGTGCCTAAAGTCTGTAATTCAGTATAATACGAGAAAGCTGCGATTTATCCTCCCAGAAAGAAGCATCCACAGTTTTAATGTTTTATACGAGACAATGCAACATATATTGCATATACAGTCGTAACTTTGGTCGAAAGGAGTCATTTTAGCTGAACTCATTCTCAAAATGGGATGAAGAAACAAACAAACAAAAGTCTTTATTCATTTCCCTTCCCTAATAACCTTTCTTGAAACAATCTCAGCCGAGACTTGAACACAGCACATTTTGGGAAGACGGTAACATACCCAACTGTTCAATTTGTGTGACGGATAATGTCCGTCACAAGCAAGACGTTCCATAATCATTTGTTTATCTTTTATATTCTTTGTAAGAAACATTCAATTAAAGATAGACAAATAATTGTAATTAATACTCCCTTTGAATCATTCTCTCTTTAAAAAAAACCCTCCCTAAAAACCCTAACCTCCATCAATTATACCGGGGTTTTCATTGAATATCGAATTGTTTCATATTTCAATCAATAGTATGCAGATCTATCTTCTATTTAATAAAAGTCTCCCTTTTGGTGAGAATCATTTTTCAATCCCTTATTTCAGGGACTTTCCATTTATTCGTGGGTTTAGTTTCATCAGTAATATAGTCAAGAGTAGTTCGTTGATAGTTCATAGCATGTTCTTTCAAAGAGCACAAGTGATTTATCAACCATCTTTGGAACCGGTCAAAAGTAAATTTTATCTCTTAATGAATCGAACCAAAGGGGTCCCCAAAGCTACATGAAGATAGCGATAATAGGACGAGCCGAATTGTCAGATCAGGCATGTTTTGAGATCCCTAGTTTATAAGACGTTTTCTTTGGTTTTAATTAGATTGATTTTCGATTAGTCGTATGACGTTCTATTAATGAATTGTTTTTTTCTTTCAAAAAAGTAGACAATAATTTGAACGGAGTAAATATTGTTAGAGCATGAGATTATTGATTGCGCTCCAACCATAATAAAACTAATCATAATAATATTTTTATACTTTTTATTTGTGTTATACGTGAGACTCAGTGTCTTATAAACTCCTTTGTTACATTTATTAGAATTATTATTATATCATTAGGGTTGCGAAACGTCGTTGACGTTTTTTGAAAAAAAGACGTCACTACCTTTGCTCACTCTCTCTCTACATTTATTATAATTATTATTATATATATATATATTCAAGACTTGTTAATCAGATTCAATGTCAAACAACGAACCATCTAAATCAATGCCTAGTGACGAATCATCGGTAAGTTATGGAATTGTAGTTTTTTTCACATGAATCGGACATTGCCTAATATTAGTTGTTGCCTTGTATTAATCGAATTAGTAGGAATCGAAAAAGACAGCCACCTTCCCGACTCCACAACCTTCCTCAACCTCTTACCCAACAATCCACCACCCTTATAAAGCAGTGGCACGACATCTCCAACATCCACTCCAAAAAGACAGCCACCTTCCCTTTCAAGCCGACCTCCTCTTTCCGAGCCATGTCCTCCAGCCTCATGTCATCCACCCGTATACCAAGGATCCGCTGAACGTCGTGCAACAAGATAGTAATCTCACCGAAAGGCATATGAAAAGTGTTGGTGTCCGGCTGCCACATCTCTACAAAAAAAGCACTAATCAGGTTTTCATCCAAACCGGTCGGAATACAACGCCTCAAATGACCAAGCTCACTCTCACTAACTCTCTGAGAAACACCATCACGCAACTTTATCTCATTCATCGCCTCTAAACAACCCGACCTGTCGTAACAGGTGAGCCTTGATCTCATGTTCTCCAGCTCGATCCAACTACTATAAGCTACGTAGCACGCTAATGTGACTCGGCCCACCCTCAACCGGACCTGTAAGACGCCAAGATACCCGTGCTACTGTTGGAGTGAGTGTCCTCAACAATAGTGCGATCACAACAATGATTTAAATATCATTGTTATAATCTCACAATAAGAATACGTTCAGGGATAAGTCTGTTATTTGGTCAACTGGTCCACATTTATCAGTAATGATTGGCTGACTAGAGTTTGACATTACTGTCATACGTTTGTATGGTGGTGATCAGTTGACCCCCTCAAGGTCATGCTTCTATGGCAAC
>VHZZ01025590.1:8892-27377 GCA_009801015.1 Silene noctiflora | reverse complement strand
ACTTTTATATTTCCTTTTTCCGCAAGTTTGTAGTATTATGACATTTCGCTTTTAGACTCCAAAAATGTTTTAAAAATCCCGTATTTCCGCTACTTGTCTTTTATATTATGTTATAATTTGGTGTCTTAAATAGCGGGGTGTCACAGATCATCCCATACTTCATGTTCTACAACCTTTTGTTTCTTGAAGATTGGCTAGCATATCATTGTTAATTTTGCAACGAACTGGCTTATGTATTGAACTCGGCCCAAGACCCCTCGAATTTCTTTCTCGGTTTTGGGATGGGGAATTTCCATTATAGCCTTAATTTTCATAGGATTCACTTCAATACCACGATGGCTAACGATGTGACCCAGAAGCTTGCCAGAAGTGACCCCGAAAGCGCATTTCTGGGGGTTCAGTCTCATGTTGTATTTCCTTAGTCTTTCAAAGAATTTTCGCAATGCCCCAAGGTGGCCATCANGACCCCGAAAGCGCATTTCTGGGGGTTCAGTCTCATGTTGTATTTCCTTAGTCTTTCAAAGAATTTTCGCAATGCCCCAAGGTGGCCATCACGTTTTTTCGATTTTACGATCATGTCATCGACATAGACATCTACCTCCTTATGCATCATATCATGTAGCAACGTCGTTGCTATTCTTTGGTACGTTGCTCTAGCATTTATCAATCCGAAGGGCATCACTGTGTAATAGTAGGTTCCCTATTGTGTAGTAAATGCGGTTTTGTGCATGTCTTCCTCGGCCATCTTAATCTGATTGTAACCGGCATACCCATCCATGAAAGATAATAAGGCATGATTCGCGGTGTTGTCATCCAAGATATCGATGTGAGGTAATGGAAAATCATATTTTAGGCTTGCCCTATTCAAATCACGGAAGTAAACACACATGCGTACTTTCCCGTCTTTCTTAGGTAGTGGTACTACATTGGCTACCCAATCAATATATTCGGATACTTTGATGAATCTGGCCTTGAACTGTTTATCAATCTTTTCCTTGACTTTCAAAGACCACTCGGTACGCAGTCTAGGTAGCTTTTGTTTGACTGGCTTAAACCCTGGCTTGATCGGGATTTTATGTTCTGCAATTTTCCTATCAATCCCTGGCATGTCTCTGTAAGACCATGCAAACACGTCTTTAAACTCATTCAGTAGATCAATAAACCCTTGTTTTTTTGTAGGATCTAAAGTGGTCCCTACTTTGAGCTATTGGGGTTCTATGGTGGTTCCTACATTGATGGTTTCAGTATCTTCGATCACAAAATTTCTTTGGTCGTATTCTTCCAACCCTTTAATCAAATGTGGAGGTGGTTCCACCTCTTCCTCTTCTTCCCTTTCTTCAACCTGTTTAATTCGGCCTCATTCTCAAAGTCACTACTACAACAAATATTTTCAAAAATGGAATTGCAAAGTAAATAGGATAAGTCATAAGCAAACTGGTTCATCTTATTATTAAATTGAAATTGCGCGAAATGCGCTAACATTTGGGTCAAATGATCAGAGGACAGTGGCGGAATTGGTGTGGTATTCGGGACAGGCCCTGAAATACCAGAACTAGGGGAAGGTACATTAAAAGGAAAGACTGGGGGAGGGGTATCTTCGACACTTGACTCCTCAGACATAAACCTAGAACTCTTGTCAGACTCGGACTCGGACTCAGACTCAGAATCATCGTCTGGTTTGAGCATTTCTCCTTTAGGGACAAAAGAACCTTCTATCGGAAATGTCAAAATTATTTATCTTGGTCTTTGCTTCTAATTCCAAATCTAACATCCTCTTGACTGATCTGAACCACCATTGGTGTCAGGCTTTCGTTACCTTGCTTACGAGAGTAGCATCCCAGCCACATCTTGGTAATATATACCCCACCATTAGATCTTCCGAAGATCCGACTCTGTAATCCGATGATTTTTCATCTACCCCGTGAAGAATTATGGATTCAGAGGGATTTCTGATGAAATCCAAATAACGAGAGGCCAACTTCTCTCTGTTTTCTTCTCTGTCTCGTTGCAGTTTCAGATACCAGTTTTGGGAGCTCCTTTATTTCATTAGCTTATTCATTTCATGGGCATCCTTTCTTAACTTCAATATTTCATCTTGAGTATAAGGGACGATCTTACCTTTGGTATGGTAGACATCATCTTTATTGGGAACAGTCACAACATTAGTAGGCCGGGATTGATTTTGAGTGACACGGGTGACCATATTACTTGGAATAGCATATAAGGATACGGTAATACTCATTAGAGCTTTCAATAAGGGTTGTCGATGTTTGAATGAGCTTACAATGAGCTCCCAAATAGAAACATCAGCCTTAATCTTTTGTAGCTGCTTAACAAGGGGAGCCCCTTGGGCCTGCCCCTTATTAAGGGCCTCGATCAAGGTAGGTTCTTTAGCCTTTGAGGTCGAACCATGAATAGCTTTTTCAAACCGGAATAGTCGGCCCAAATTTGTCAAGTTATTGGACTCGAAATATTCTATTTTTAGTTTCAAGACTTCGTCCTGAGTAAATGGGATAACTGTACCCTTTTCAAGGTATACATCGTCTTCATCGCCAGACCAGATACCATTGATTTCATTGGCACTCCTAAGAATATAAGGGGTATAGTCAACAGCGAAATACCCAATTTGAACTTCGTTCTCTCGATTTGGGAGATACTTGGAACAATCAACAAACTGTTCACCCACAAAGAAACCGTTTTGGCAGCAAACGGGTCGGATTAAATGAGTCATATCAACAACATATTCGATAAACACCCCATTTTCATGATTCCCAAATGGATTTGTAACATTATTGGGCTTCACAGTTGGGATTGGGAGTGTTCCACTCTCAATCATATCTTGAATCTCATGTTTGAGACGGTAGCATTTTTCCGTATCATGCCCTTTCCCTTAATGGTAGGCACAATATGCATCTTGCTTGTACCACTTGGTCCGTTGGTCCAACGGTGGTTCATGAGTTGGGCCAATGGGTTTTAATTTCCCTTGGGCCATAACCCTCTCTAAGGCATATGTATAAGTTCACCCAATGTCGGTGAACACTCTTGGGCTAAAGCGTTGTGGCTTTTTGGAAGTCCCTCCCAAGAAGTTGACAACTTGAATGTGGTTGGCACTCGCAGGAGTTTTTTATTTAGAAGAAGAGGCCCCAGGGTATCCCTTGGGCTTAGCGACTTCCATAACACGGAGGTCATCTTCGATTTTCCTCCCAATTCGGGTCAGATCCTTGAATGTGCTAAAGTTTTGGTACTTCATCTCGTTACGATAGGCAGGTTGAAGGTTTTTCACAAACTTGTCGACCATATCAACTTCGTCGGGCTTTTTGGTCAATTTCACGTTTTTAGTACGCCAACGGGCCAAGAAATCAGTGAAGCCCTCTTTCTCCTTTTGGGTCATAACCTCGAGAGTTCTCATTGTTGTTTGGATCTCGGCATTGTCAGCATAATGCCTACAGAATTCAGTAGTTAGATCTTCGAACGTAGGGTAGTTCTTCAGATCCAAGTTATAGAACCATGCCCTTGGATGTTCCTCCAAATACTGGGCAAATATGGAAGTTAGCATGCTTGCAGGCACGCTATTCAAAGAAAGGTGTTCCTTGTAGGACCTAATGTGCTGAGAGGGTTTTCAGTTCCCTTAAACTTAGGTATATCTGTGAGCACAAAGTTTTTGGGAAGTCCATCCTGGACCGGAGCATAGGCCCTGGCATTTTCATAATGGATGCTCTCTCCTTAAGAGAGCTTCCGTTGGTCTTCAATGAGCTTGAATCGCCTTTAAAACTCAGACATTTCAAGGGTGGAGGTATCAGCTTTCAAACTCAGACATTTCAGGGGTGGGGGTTGTAGGGATTTCCCCACTAACCTTAATCTCGATTGCAGTTAACCAAGCCATAAGTTGTTTCAAAGTCTCATTCTTCTTAGTCACAAGCGCTTCGGTTGTCATTTTCCTACTCCGGACCGGCCTTTCTACAAAGAAACTCTGAACGAAATCAAAATCCGAATCAAACCCCTGCACAAATAAGGACTCGACTCACAGACTCGACCTTTGACTCAGACTTGACTCAAACACAGACTTAGACCCATGAAATGAGCTAAGTGGCTCATTTGTAGGGGTCACACATGTGGGAGGGTGTATTAGACCTAACTAGGACTATGACTTACCCCAACTGACTCTTGACTTAGGCATGACATTGACTTGTTGTATCTAAACCGTGGTTGAACCAAACATGGCTCATAGGTTCGAAAAAAGACGCCCCATAGTGTCCTAAATAGAGCATTTTGTGGTTTGACTTTGAACAAATGGTCAACATACATGATTTGGTCTCAAGAGGTGACTTGGGTAACCCACTAGGGTTGTGTTTTTCTAGACAAAAGGTTCACTTGAACATTAGACAAAACCAACATGGCTGACATAGACTAATATAAGCCTAAATAGGCTAGACTCGACCCAACTGACTCAAACTCCATTCTAGGTCTCGGTTAGGTTCGGAACATGGTTCATTAGAATTTGAAATCGAATAGGATAGAATTAAAATGAGCTTTTAAACAGGTAGCATGCCGACTTATAAAAGGCTTATTTTGGTCTAAAATTATAATCCTAATTCGGCAGCACTTCGACTTGGAAATGGTTCTTTTTTCAAAGGAGGTAAGTTCAAAGGTTCAGGATTGAAATATGGTTTAGAGGTTCGAAAGTATTGGACCTAAAATTTTGAAAAAAGGAGTATTATAGACGGTTTTTTTCGAAAAAAAATAGGCTTTGATAAAAGTTTGAGTTTGAAAATATGACTCGTGAATCACATAGCACTTAGTCATTCACATTTTAGGAATGCAATGCATGAGCCTAGACTCTTCTAAGTCTCGTTCGGTCCTCTAAAATGGGTCTATGCCAATGATCCCACGTTGTTAGGTAACTGACAAACCCACCATAAGTCAGTAACAAAATGGTGAGTTGAAGTTGTTAACCTCGGTGGAACCACTTGATACTTAAATCGGGCATAGTGAACGTCATTCTCCTATCTTGGAATCGATCCAAGAGGGAAAATGGTTCGAATCCTGAGGTCTCAATTAGGGTTTATGCATGATCAACATAATAAAAAAAATCATGTGATAGATAATCCTAATAGCCATTATTTTACTTTTTAAGTTTCACTATCCCCAGCGGAGTCGCCAAATTGTGGATGAGGGTAATCGCCCACGCGATGCTTTTATTTCATAAAAAACATTTTCTTTTTTAAAAGAGGCGCCACTAAAATTTAGGTGAAATTTAGAAACCAATTTTTTAGAGATTTAGGTCCTTGTGAGATTACGTGTTAGGAAGTTTAGATTAATTTCATTAATAAAACACCCAACCCAGCCCGTTACAATAACGGTCTCTACTAAGCAAAACAATGGCTATTTTGGCTATGTATCACATGCGAATATGCAATCATTATTTTAAATCCTAAACATGTGAATTTCATTCTATGTCGATTTAATGCACAGTTAAAACTTGTCAAGTTATTTTAGCATATGAAGTTCATTAAAACTATTCTAGTAAAAATAAGGATGAATTGATGAAAACACCCTTTATTATTGCACTTTTTAAAACTTAACACCTTATGAAAAGTTTTTTAAAACTTAATACCTTAATGTGCACTTTATTCACATTTTGGTACCTTAAGTGGATTTAGGCCAAAAAAAATGTGAAATACTGCCGAGATTGAATCAACTGTGACTTGAAGTTATATGAGGGAAGTGAAGAGGTTGAAAATGTGAACGGAGTGCATCATAAATATGTTGTCATGTCTTTAAAAAATGGCCAGAATATTCCTTTTTTTTGCCTAAATCCACCTAAGGTACCAAAATATGAATGAAATGCACATTAAGGTATTATGTTTTAAAAAACTTTTTATAAGGTGTTAAGTTTTAAAAAGTACAACATTAAAGGGTGTTTTCATCAATTGATCCTAAAAATAAACATACAAGAGAGGGATTCGAGAATTCTTACTCTAGCGGCGTTGCATTAATTGTTAGTTCATGGAAATAAACATAATAAAGCTAATAGACAATGAAAAATACAAAATTGCAAGCAAAAGAGGCAAGAAAGGCCCAAAGGCCGAGACACTCATACACGGCTGAATGGCCTAATTGGGTCATACATGTCCTATTCTAGGTTGAGTCGGATNGGCAAGAAAGGCCCAAAGGCCGAGACACTCATACACGGCTGAATGGCCTAATTGGGTCATACATGTCCTATTCTAGGTTGAGTCGGATTCTAATTGTATAACATGATTTGATGCATAATTACAAAAGCATATAAAACATTAAATCAATTAAATATCAAATAATTACAGAACATTCAAAAGCAAACAACAATTGACAAATTCTAAGTCAAAAGGAAGGGAAGGCACACGGCCCAAAGGGGATACACGGCCGAAATTGGATGACCCATATTTAATCAAGTGAATTGCTACGGTAATTACAGCATACTGATATTATTTCATAATAAAAAAATGCAATAACAAATTAAACAATCTAAAAAGACAAATCTAAACATTCTATTTAGATATTCAAATAGACATGTGAAAACAAACAGGAAACTATATACAAATAGATGCTAGATTAATTACATGTTATATCGAATTGTAAATTGTTAAAATCGAGTCAGAACAACGAATTTGAAAGAGGAAATTGGGACGCGTGTCACACGACCCTAGGAGGTCGAAAGTTGCTTCATCTTAGTCTTATTTTATCCATCGAATGTTAATAATACGGTGTTAAGCACGCAATCTTATACTAGCGAGAAAAGGTGATAGAAAGGATGAGTTAATTAATTAAATAGAATCGTCGATTTAAGTTAATTTACAGATTAAATTAATGTATGACCTATATGTCTAATGAATTAAATTATAAGTCCAAAATAGTCAGATGAAATGTGTGATGGCCGAATGAACAGATAATGATTGGAACTCGATTTCATCAATTTTCAATTCGAATTAAACTCATTTATTGTTTCCCTCTTACAAACACAAGGATAAACCACTTCGATCACTTCGGACGAATTATAGGGTTCCATCCAAGTCAAAGCGGGTGTTCATAATGGTAATTTAACTCATAATAATAACTAAAACTAAGTTTGATTTAATAAACACAAATAAAAAAATAAAAACAATAAATAAAGTACACAAATAAAAAACCGATAAAAACGAAAATAAAAGGGAAAAGGGAGGTATTTTGGCACCCTCAACTTACATGTATCGTTGATCAATATCTTTAGATCATAATCGATTGTAAAGTTTAATCCCGAGAGGCCGTGATCGACGAAAACAATTGAAATTGAAAAATTGGAACTTGAAAACACGTTCGAAAACAGCCGATTAAGCAGCCAATTTCAAACGATCACCACGGCCTCGTTTCTTGACCAAAACGAGACTTGAAAGATGCTCTGGAAATTATAAATTATGAATTTTGTGAATATTAAAGAGATCATAAGGTTTTGATTTGATTTGAGCACTAAAAACGATGTAGAAGAGGAGACAGAAACACGAAAACAGAAACTTGGTCCTCTGTTTTCGAGCGTCTGTCTCGTCCTTTCCTTAGGGTTTTTCTGAGGTTTTTGAGTGTGTATGTTATGGGTGATATGTTAGGGTTTCTAAGGGTTTATAATGGTCGAGGTAGATAGGTATTTATAGGGATAGAAGTTGGTTTGAAGTAGGGTTTGTGAAAGGTGTTTGTATTGGACTGTTTTGTGTTGGGGATTGGTTTTGGCTGCGTTTTTTAGGGTATTGGGATAGGGATTGTTTATTTTCTTAAGGGAAAAGGTAGTATGGTTGAATTAGGTAAGTAGGGAAGTTTGAAAAGGAGGAAATTGAGCTCGAATTGGACTCAAAAGATGCCTGCCAAAACAGAGTACGGGAAGGGTCTGTGTTGCGTGTTGTGGGCTCATTTTTGCAAGGATTTTGGACGTGTTTGGGTGGTGGGTATGAGGCTAATTAAGTGTGGTTATATGTTCTAGACATGGGTTGTTTGTGTGGGCTAGATAAGGGTCGAATTGGAGGTGTTTGGGTTGCGCAAAAGGTCGGGTTTAGGGGCTATGCTGAACACGGTTTAAGGATGTTTGGTGTCGGGTTGCTTTGAGTTCGAATTTGGGTTGGTTTAAAGGGATTCGAACCTGGGTTGAAGGTTTGGGTAGATAGGTGGGTCGGTATAATCCAAATTTGTGTCAAATCGCAAAGAAAACGGGCTTAAAAATCGAGCTAAAAACGAGCCCTAAATCGCGAGTTCAGTCGAGTTTTCAGCTCGTTTTTAAACTTTCGAAATTCGATTTTTCAAATGAAATTTCCAAATTAAATAAATATTTTATTTTCAATAAAATATATATTATAAATAAGATAAATTCAAATTAAATAAATAAAATGAATTTGAAACAATTAATTTAAATATCATTTAAATTAAAATAAACGAATAAAACATTTTAAAAATAATCATTAATAAAACGTTTCATCGACAACGTCCCTTTTACATCGTAGAACGAACTAAAATAACGATATGACCAACTTTGAAGTACATGTTGTCCTATCATCATCGGGTGTTTGACGAGATTTCTATAAATGTCAGTATCGACAGATACAGGTATCTACACTAATATCCTCCAAGCAAGTAGTGCTTACTACCATTCACAAATCTTAAGCTCAAAAGGCTTTAACATAAAATCTCGATTGTTCTTGATATATATATCTAGTATCCAAAGTCATCAATCTCAAACCTCAAACTCTGACTAAACTGTCATAATTTTATCCAACCTCAATCTCATGACAAAACCACTAGTTGCACTCGCAAGACCCAATCATTTCCTTTGAGCACTTATGACTATGACTTCCCTTAGCACCCAAGGAACATTACACCTTTAGTTAAGCTAGTACCTATTGCACCGCAACACAATTGTCATTGATAACGCATTTCCATCAAAGCATAATAATATCACCATATGCATCTTATCACATGTGCTCATATAACGATGAAGCTTATAATCCCAACTCGTAGTCACAGTCTACCATACATGAATATCATCCCAGCATTACACATCCACCACAAGACTGTATGAATCTATGTCCTTCAATTAATCTCTCATACTCTTAAATGAAACATCTTTAAGCCTAGATAGAACAAACAAACATCCATGTACCCTCAATATAATAACACCCTCAAACCTTTCTTAGCTCAGTATACGACCTTTAATACTCCTCCATAACTTTAAATGTTATCCCAATTCATACTAGCATCCAACTATGATACTATGTTCTCAACCCCAAATAACCAAACATCAAACTCGAAGCATCTAACATCGCTCGCCAACGGATACAAGGTTCAACTACGAGATGATCACAAGTAGTTTTAAAGAGGAAATTCAAAAGTCTTAATATTACTATGAAAGAAACAAATATCTCACAAACCAAAAGGAAACATTTTCGTGCAATAACACAAGGGAAAAGAACACATTCTTTTGGGAAGTAAAAGCTTAGAGAGAATCAATGTAAAAGGGTAATTACAAAAGTTCAAAGAAGAAGGAACTGGAGTTGAGATAGAGAACAAGTAGAGTGTAACGGTAGACAAAATAGACAGAGGATAAAGATAAAAAAAAAAAACATTTGGTTTGAAGGCTCAAATAAAAGAGATATGGTTAACACGTGTAAGGGTGACAAGAATAGACGACTCCATAAACTAGTTTATCTACACGAAGACGATATCTTAAGATAAAATAAAATAGATAACCAGGATCTTACAATCCTCGTACAATCATCACTCAAGGTAACAACGTCTCGTAACATCCTTTCGTCATATCTCCATAATACCTCAAGACCAACAATCTATATATAAGTGGCCCTTTACATTCACTACATTCATTAGATTATCAACTCTCAAGATCATAAACTCTCATTCCCATCAACTCTCAAGTCCTTTCACTCTCAAGAACTCCATCTAATCACACTTAATGAATCAATCCATAACAATGTTTATACCCTCAAAATATGAACACCAAAATTCATTATAATCATCGCCAACATGGTCATCCATTAAGTCAACGCTTGGACACTTTAACATTAACATCTCACAAGTCCATAAATTATAGATCATCCCTTTCAACTAATCCTTAAAAACGTATGATCTATGAATAACTCATTAACGAAAAAATCATAAATTATTTAGTATCTTACTGATCACCATTAATGATTCTTATTCCTCAAAGATGATATCCCAATAAAAGACAAGCATAGTCCCCAAAATTCCAAACTAACTCAATCATAACTCCATGATAACAATAAATTCATTTCCATTATTCTACTCTCGATCCATAAATAACTCTCATAACTTTTCCATCACCCAAGATAAAAAATCCAATAATCCTCACGGCCAAGAGCACAAGCCACTATATTCCCAAATAATACCAGAAGAGAAATACTCATTATGTCTCTCACTTCTTATGAAAATATGAAACCACAATCATACATCGTATGCCACATATCATCACCCTCTATCATAAAAAAAAGGATTTTCTCAAGCACATGAAAGAACTTAACAACCACTTATCCTAAATGAGACTTCATCTTAACAACCACTATTTCCAAAGTAAACTTCATCTCAGCAACCTATAATCCCAAAGTAAACTACTTTGTTACCAAAACTCATAATAATAAACGCTCTTTTGTTTCATACTTGAATATCCCAACCTACTAATCAATCCTAACTTGATGCCTCGCGAAACCACAATGGAATCGACCTCGAAATTACCTCAAACAAGGACAACACCACCAAATAATCCAAAAGGATGAAAGTACGATAAGAGTAAAACTCGGGTTATCAGGGAATAAAATTTTTGACAAACATAAAACCAAATGGACGGTACAACAACATGCAAGGAACATTTCCAAAACTGACCAGCTTTAAAATCAACAAAGCGTGCTCAAAAAAAGTCATACATGAAAACATATTTAATACAATTAATAGCGATAAACATTAGGACATAAACGATCAAATACATGAACAAAACATTTAATACAATTAATAACAATGCGGAATATTAAGGCATAAACAAACAAGTCCTTAATTGTTTCTACCCCATTTACTCTCGCTCATTTCCTAAGCCATTATATTTTAGTCATCAACTAAGCGAGAGTTGGGAGCGTGTTCGCTCTGATACCAACTATAACAACCCGGATTATACCATAAAGAAAATAACTTAAATAAAGGAGATAATCAGAGTATATTAAAGATGACAAGGTTTAGGTGGCGTAAACACCCAACCAATCCGGATTGATACTAATTCCAAAACCAAAACTAATATATTATTCAAAGGGTTCTCAAACAAAAACAAACTCCTAACAATTTATTAAGCTCGCATCGCACATTCCATAAGCAAGCATCAACCAGTCAGCAACAACTTGAACAACCTGAGAATGGAGGGTCGACAATCAGTCAAGAGTAACTAGATGCTCTCCCAGTCATGTTTACAACAAGTGAATATAATTAACAATCAATAACAATTGAAATGCAAAACCAGTAAACATGTGAGACCATCTATACTCATGAAAACTCGACATCAACTTAACTTGCTACAATGTTCTCAACGCTAGACAAATGAAACCATGCGATCCTAGACCATATGCGACCACTAGACAATGGACACTTAAAAACCTAAGTAGGACATGATCCATAGCAACATAAGGCACAAAGCTAGCCTCAAAGCATAGCGAATAGAGCGAACGCCCGTTACAATGTATCACCACTGCCTCTAACTTGTCAGAGCGTATTACCACTGCCTCTGACTGACGGAGCGTATCACCACTGCCTCCATCGGTGTGGAGCTTATCACCACTACCTCCATGGTACTATGTATAGCGTATCACCACTGCCTATGTGCCTAAAACCTGGCCAGACCCCTCGATGCAATAACTGTTCACCGAACGACACTCGGGACCCAGAGCATATAACTGACGACTCTGGCCACCCCCGAACATAGACCAAAATAAATATCACATCAATGGGTGGCGTTAGTTCATTCCGATAGTATATAACAGATACCACCGTCATCTATTCAAACTAGCCAACAAACAAATGCACAGTATAACTGACTCTACCAACATGCGTGAACAACATCACGACTCAACTCGTAGATAGTATAACTGACTATCTTACTCATCATATGAACAAGAGTAACCAAAGATATATGCAAACATAGTGTCATGTAGCAACCATACACAACACAACATGTGAAACAAATACTAACGATCAATGTTATAGTAACCTTAACCATAACATGAACTCTAGATGTGAAGTTATACAAGCCTCGACTATAACTTAAACCAATACCCTTAAGGTTATACTAAACTCACCTATTACCTTGAAACGAAACTAAAAGTTATACTAGATCCAACATAACCTTGAGCCACAATCCCAGGGTTTCTTTAGTTCCAGCTATAACCTTAACTCGTATCCAATGTAATAGTAGATTCAGCTATAACCTTGATAAAACTTTCAAGGTTATACCTGTTTCAGCCATAACTTGAGTAACGATCCAAAGTTGTACTAACTCCAGCTATAACACTCGAATCATCATCAAGTTTGTACTAGATTTAGCTATAACTTTGAATTCCACTCTTGGCCGCCTATCATGCCGCCACTAGGGTTTTATTCGCAAACCCTAATTGCGCTCATGACACCCATAATAAACATTTAAACAACATATGATATATAATTAAAACATTAAAATATATACAATCATATGAAACATAATAAATCATGATAATAAATAATCAAACAAGTACCAATTATACAAATCAATCAGTAAATCATGTAAATCACATCAATTGGCATAAACACAATTAAAGAGAAACACCTAGTTACCTTTTTAGCAATTAATGATGCGAATTAATGAAAATCTTCATGAAGAACACGAACCACAAAACCTTGTCCCCAACACGTGTCAACATCCTCAAAATCGACTTTAAAAATGCACGAATCCAAATCCATGCAAACACCATAAAAGACTCTTTTTTCTTCTTTACCCATCAAAATAAGAGACCGTAAAGGTAGGTCTAAAAGTCCATATAAATAATCCCCATAAATTTATTTGGAGATGAATATATTGTAGAGGAAAGAGCAGGGATTGTGAAAATATAATTTGTGTATGAGTTTAGAAGAAGAAAAGATGCACAACAATGGAGTCAAAGGGAGAAAAGAGAACAAAACAAAGAAAAGGGGGAGATAGGAGGCGCGGCATTCACGCACGTAACAAATGAATGACCTAGTTGTTTGCTAGGTTAAATTATTTTATAAGGGGATTAACTAATGGGCTTTGGGTCCATTAGCTCATACAATGGGTTATTTGATTACAAATTGGATTGGACCATATTAAAACGCAAAGAGAACTTATATAAGAAAAGTAGTTATTAAATTAAAATAGTTAAATCGTGCTCGGACATTTTAACTCATCCAAAAGTAGATCAAAACGAGAAATAATAAAATAAAGAAACAAAACTGATAAATACTTATATTCAAAATATACTATTAAAATATTATTATAAAACACGAGGTGTTACAAAAAATTTTGACTTATTGTTTTAGAAAAAAGCCATGAGCAACATCTCTTGCACATCATTAAGAGATAGAAAAAAGACGTCGCTAATAAAGGATTTGATGTCTTTTGGAAATTAGTTCGTTATGAAAAGCTTGTATTTGTTGAAAGGTAATTATTTCACCATTTTGGGAAAATTCATTTGAGGACTAAGTAGGTTAGTTGGGTAGGTGGAAACTTTACTCGATTTAGCTCCACATATCCATAACGGCATTCGTGTCAATCCTTTCTCGCCATTTCCTAAGGCCCATTACAACCTTTTTCCTTTTTAATATGTGCATTGCATCTACATTTCTCTTGCGTTTTTAGGATGAAGTACTACATTAGAATGCGGGCATATCTCGCAAGTCGAAGTAGTCGAGTGATTTTGGTTACTTGTATTCACATAAATTGCCCCGTTCTTTCATTGACTGATGAGCGAAACCCGTGATAGTCGATGCTTAGGTCCTCTTTTGGTCAAAGGCTTGATATGGAGTCGAATCTCGCATGTGTCATGTCAATCTTGGGAGTAGAGAGACGTATTTCCCCTTTCCTCTCCTAGAATTTGTTTCTTTGGCTTTCTGTATTGTCAATGTTGGTTGCTTGACCTAGATTTAGGGAACCGACACCTTGGTGAGACCTTGAGACGACATCCTCCACTAAAGACTTTCTTTGTTTGGTTTTTGATAAATTCTGCTTGAATGAGGCAAGTGTGCGTGTTTTGATCGATTCATTTTCATGCTTTACTTGGTGTCTAGTGTCATTTTTAATCAAAGTTTTGTAACAAGACCTCACTTGCCTGCAATAGGGAACTTCCCCTCATGAAGTGTCAAATTGTGAGTTAAAAGGGCTCTGGGTGAAGCAAAACCCGATTTGGATATTATTAATAATGTATGCAAGTTATTAGTCTCAGTTAAGGGTCTTAGTGCAATTTAGGTCACTTACTCGGGGACGAGTAAGACTCAATTGTGGGTAATTTTGATACGTGTTTATTTATTCGTAATTCTCCCTTATTTTCTTTGCATTATAATCCGTTTTTACACGGTTTTACATGCCTTTACTTGCATTTTGCATCCCGAATTCCCGTTCTATGAAGTTGTATCTCATCTTGTAGGATTTGAGACAGAAGTGAGGAAATAGGAGCAAGTGAAGAAGTTTTGAAGCCAAGAGAGAAAAGAAGAGAAGAAATGCTGATAAGAGGTTCTCAGCTGGTAGGCCGGCTGGAATCCCCTCAAATAAAAAATGGAGGAGAAATATCAGAAACCTCCCAGTCGGGTAGGCCACCGACGGCCGGTCTACCGGCTGGGTGGCCCTGAAAATGTTGAAGATGTAAAGAAATGAAGAAGATTTACAGGAGGTTCCCAGTCGGGATGTGCACCGGCTGTACACACCTGATGACCAAGTTTTGATATTCAACTATCAGAAGACTCCCAACCGGGTAGGCCACCGACGGCTGGTCCACCGCCTGGGACCCTTCCTCCATATTTTCAACTCCCTTGTAATTTTGACCTAATTTGTGTGTAAACTATAAATACCTCCTCCCTAGATCTGAATTTCCTTCTAATTTTATGCAAGTTTCCTTAATTAAATTTTAATCTTTCCCTTATTAAGCCTTAATTACTTATCAATTTAGCCTAGATCTAGTAAAGTTCAATAGTTTACATTTGGATATTGGGTTGTAGTTGGAGAAATTGAAGAATCTCTTCTATTATCAATTTAAAGTTTGAAGCTTTACTTCTTTTTTGGTATAATTCTCTTATCTTTTTAGTTCAACTATCAATTGTTTACATTTCCTCTTCCTTTTTACTTGTTGCTTGAGTTATTACTACGTCTATTGTTTTACTTATGTTGGTTTCATCAATTGTTTAAATTTGTCCTGCAAGTATGAGTGAGTAGTCACCCCCTAGGGTTTAGAGGGAACCTAAGTGAGGACTAAAACTATGCATATGGGTTATTAATGTTTGGTTTTTGGGTAAATTGTTTGGTCTTTGTAAACATGAATAGAAAGTGTTTGTTGAAATGTATGTATGAAAGTTCATGCCTTTCTTCAATTTATGATTAGTATCTTCATAGATTAAAGTTTATATGGATGCTTAATAGTATGTTTATGATGAGTTTGGATGCATTGTGATGATTTTGTGTCCATCTTCAAGAGAGACTACGTAATTAGTCATTTGTTCCTAGGCTAATAATTACCCAGGACCATTTAATACCCATACTTAGTTTGCCATGCTTAGGGGAACCCAAAGACCGTATTTTTTTATCAATTGTTTACAAATAATTGTGTTTGCTTTGTCTTAGTTTATCGTAGTTGTTAGTAAAAACCTTAATCTTCTTTTACTTGACTAAACAAAGGTTTTAACAAAAAAGGTATACATCCACCCCATCCTTGCGGATTCAACACCTTATTATTCTACTTAATTTGGGAGTTTTATAAATTGTTTTTGATTGGGAATCGACGACGAATCCCATTATCAAAATGTTATGTGTTTCCTGAGTAGATCACACGTCGAAATATCACCTTGTAAAACCGAGTAATGTCAAAATTTTCTGTAAAAGAACATTAATTTCTTTAAATCAACAATTTTCAAAATGGACAAGATTTTTCGAAAATTGTAACTAATAAATAAAAATAACAGCTTTTTTTGCATGTATAAAAAATGTTTTTCTAAATGTATATGATGCAAAAATTAAATGGGCCTCAAATCAACTCAAAGTCTAAATAGACAATTTCTTAGTCAATATTCTATCGAGTTTAAAACACGTCTTCCCTTACATCTAGGTCATCAAAAGTGTCCAATCCAAAGACGTTATACCGCTATTTTGGATCCCGAGTCAATTAGGATCAAGCAATTCGAACACGTCGAGTCACATGTACTGAGCCTTAGGCACAAGACTTAATGGGCTTCACTTTCAAATCCAACCTTTCAAATCCATCTTTTCGAAAACCATCTTATTGACACGTTGGGTTACACACAAACATAACCGAAACTAGTATGTGAAGCAAGTTCGCATTGTGTCATCCCCTTTCGTGTTACTTCTATGTATCCTTTATGGGCTTTAGTCGAACGAATAATGACGGGGCCATCGGTTTCTTCCGAGTCCAAGATATTTGGGACCAACGTAAGTTTTAACAGGAGAAATCATGGTGCCTCTCTTTCAAACTCAAGGTGATCGAACACTCACCGCTCTCCTTCATCTCCAAACCGACTAAGATGCCACTTACGATCGTCTAGGTTCCATCGAAGATTGCATCCTTGCGATCAAGACCAAGAACATCAATAATGAAGTTCCAAACGTCCTGATACCTGATGGTGATAGCCCGACTCTCGAGAGAACTTATTTGTAGATATGAAAAAGACTCATCTTCGCTTAATGATGCGGATAAACGTCTCCATTACCTTGAAAAACAGCTTCTGTAATTGAAAGGGGATGACATCCACCGGGAGAACAGCCATAAGTATGAGGAGGTTAGTGATCAACTACCTACAAACTTCACGTTTACCAACATTCTGAAGTTTGAGGGACATGAGAACCCCATTAACCACACTAGGGCCTTTAAAGGCTACATATCCATTAAAGGAATTAAGCCCACCATATTTTTAAGGATCTTTCCTTCATCTTTGGACATTATTCCTCGTCAGTGCTTCATCTATCTAGACCATAAGAAGATCTCTACTTAGGATGATATTGCCATTGAATTCGCCAAACAATATGCAAATAATTCTAAATCCAGGATAACATGCGCACCCTTGAGGTCTTGACTGAAACTAACAAAGAAGATTTCACCTATTTCCTAGATCAATGGTGGAATACGAGTATCCAACTCATCGACCGACCAGATGAAGCTACCTTGATTGAAACATTTGTGGACAATCTGAAGCCCATCTATGGTAGCCATCTGAGGTACCAAAACATTAACTCTTTCAAAAACTTAACCGTTTTAGGCACCCGAATTGAAGATGATATTCGCAAAGGACTCTTGTCCAAAACTACTAGACGCGGATATAAAGACACCACTTCTAGTGGGATTGTTCTTACGATTCAACCAACAAAATCAATGAAGTCAACCTCTTGGAGGCTTCTAACAAGAAAGATACATCTCCAAGGAAATTTATCCACATCATAAGTACCTCTGCCGATGCCCTTAAGAGGGTTATGAAACAAAAAATGTTGTAGCAAATTGGGTCTACACTTGATCCCGCGTTCGACAAGAAGACTCGACGTGAGGATGATAATGCTTATATCCAATACTACGGGGGTAAAGGACATGATACCAAGAAATTTTATAGGTTGAAGCATGTTATCCAGAACATGATTGAAGATGGAAGACTAACAAGCCCTTCTTCAGGTAAGCCAAATAACGCAGACAGCCCTCTTGCATAGCAGTCATACACTGCTCACATCTGAGTACACCATCTGAAGATGAGATCAATATGATTAATGGATAGGATCTCATGTAGTTGGAGATGATCCCTCGAAAGTGATATTTATTCTCACAGCTTCATCGGTGCTTATGTAACACCCCCATACTCTGAGGCACCTTACTAAGAACTACCTCTGAGTACAGGGATGCTACCATCTCGGTTTCCCGAGGCAGTGAACATCATAGAAATAATAAAGAAACATCATTATTAAATAATAACATTTAAAGAATATAAAAGTCATCTCCTGAAATGGAGTACATAGCCAAACTGAACAAAAGAAGTATAAACTATAATGTCTGCGAAAGCTAATAACTTTCATGACTCCACCCTGCTAACCTCACCGCATAGTCAGCAACCATCATAGTCATTACCTGCTAGAAAATATGCTCACCATCCCCGAATGGATTATCACAGTTTTACAAAACAACACGGGGTCAGTCAGCTGAACAACTATATACAACATAATGTAAACAACGAGT
>VHZZ01025580.1:0-23148 GCA_009801015.1 Silene noctiflora | reverse complement strand
CGATTGATTTTATATGTTGTATGTTGATGAGCGGAAATTTTTTAATCAGGATTGAGTTTCATTTAATTCTGGGTTGCTTTGGCATTGTGAAAGACCGAAAGCTAGCATTTGTATCTTCGTATGCATCATACCTTTTGCTAATAAACTGTGTTGCTTTCTTAAGCTTACAAAAGCCCCTTCTTCAAATGGCCATCTTCCATATGCATCATACCTTTTGATAATTTTTACTCTCAAGTTGTCCTTCTCCTGCCCTAGCCGGACCCCTCTCTCTGCTGTCGCCGGCGACGCTCGCCCCTATCTCCGGCGACGCCGCTCCTTCGCCAGGCAGCCACCATCCCTTTACCATCCTTCCATCCCTAATTTTCACAACCCTAAATTGATTTCAACATAAACCCCAATTAATTATGAAATGCAACTTAATTTAATTAATGACAATGTAATTAGTGTACTAATTACCTATTCTATTATATCTACACGGCTACGCACAAATTACCATCCATAATCAATGATCGATTTGATACACATTTAGGGGTTAGCAATGGAGAGAATTAGATTGATGTGTTTTTTTAGCAAGGGTAGGTAAATGGAAAGTAGGATACAAAAAGTAGTGTAATGAGTAAAAAATGTACTGCGAAAATAAATTGCGTAAAATAGGATATTACTTTAAGTTATGCAAATTGTCTTAAAAAGACCAGATATCTTTTATAACTAAGTCAATAGCACTTATATAGTTATATATGATCGGATGTGGTTACCTTTGTATTCGATCTTGTATGAATATTGAATAGACCAAGACGAATGGACTAAGCAAAAGGGGATTATTCATACGAAAAGCAAAATAAAACTATTAATAAAGAATACAAAATTTTACCCTGGTTGAATGTAAGTCATAACTCATTAGGCGAAAAAGTCATCAGTAAACCAAGGGAAAAAAACATGTTGAGATAACATATATTGTATAAATAAAAATAAATACAAATAATATTAAAATATTAAAAAGACTAAAATTAGCTAATAGTGAGGTGAATGATAATTTATAAGACGATGGGGGACACTTATTTATACAAATGGTGGGGCGAAGTTAAAACATGTTGAATTTTTATTTTTGATTATTTATTCTAATCCCCTAACTACTAAAAGAAAAGGAAAATCTCATAATTTTCCCTCCAAAAAACATCTTTATAAATAAGGTAGCTAATAACATATAAGTACATAAACTAAATAAGGAAATTAATAATTATAATAATTTATTTCATTAAATTATTATATTTTCATTCAAATTAATCTTTTCATCAAATTATAATATTTTCACAAAAACTCTAAAATTTAAGTTTTAATTAAAAATATAAATAAATTTTTTATAAAACTATAAATTACTAAATTTTATTGATGCTATCATTTGAGAACAACGTGACTCATATTACGTATAAAACAAAACTGTAAACCGTTTTTATGTTTTCGTGACAAAAAACTGAGAGAATTTATAAATTGAAATTATTAGGTTTGTGATAAAATAAATATTTTCTTAAAAAAATACATTAAAACACGCTACTTATTTCTCTTTAATTAATTTTCAGTTCCAAATTTTTATCTCTCAAATCAAAATGTAATGATGAGAAAAAATGAACCATTAATTTAGACACCACTATTATATAAGTAATCTATTAAAAATAAAAAACTCTATATACCGTGCATTTATTTTACGGGATTTAAACTAGTGTATTTTAGGTAGTTAGATAGATAGTTAAGGTCATATTAAAACTTATCCTATAATTAAAATAATAGGTTCTAAAATTAAAATTTTATCACTTTAATAAGGATATTTTATTTATAATAAAATAATAAGCTAAGTATTTTGAAAAAGTTGGAGGTTTTAGAATTGTCTGAAAAAAAACCTCTTTTATATATATACATTGATTGATTGATTTAAACTTTCCAAAAATAGACGTGACATAAAAACACGACACGAAATTAACGGGTTTGGGTCGAGACTTGATGACCTATTTCTGTAAGTCAGTCAACACGAACACGCCACGAAATTTAATTGGGTTGGGTTTAGGTTGAAAGGTTCGTGACCCGTTTATATCTGACATGAACACAAATCCGACACGACACGATTTGTTTGTCAGGTTTACTTAGGGTAAGATTATTGTTAGTCTTAAGACAAGACTTTGGTAGGTCTTGAGACAAGACTCACTCAAGACTAGGGGTGTTAACGAGCCGAGCCGAGCCCGAGCTTGGCCTTGCTAGGCTTGTGCTCAAGTACCAAAACTCGAGCTCGAGCCGATCTCGAGCTTGGAAAAAATGTGCTCGTTATAAAGCTTGCGAGCTTTAACGCGAGCTTGAGCCAAACTCGAGCCCAAATCGAGCCTATATAACATTGTTTATTTTTTTTCTTTCCATATTTTCAATAACAAGGCTCGAAGGTTATATGTAAAAGTATTTGGCAAATCAGCGAGACATTTAATATGTATGATACATAAATATAATCATGATAAAATATTTCTTAGAAATATGAGCAATATCTTATGTAATCACACAAGTTCGAGCCGCTCACGAGCTTTTCGAGCCGAGCCGAGCCAGCCTTTGCTCGGCTTGACTCATTAAGCTCTCGAGCCGATCTCGAGCCCGAGCCGAGCTTTGACCGAGCTTTGACCGAGCTTTAACCGAGCTGATCTCGAGTCACTCGCGAGCTGTCTCGTCTCATGAACATCCCTACTCAAGACTACCAATAATCTAACAAAGTCTTTGCAAAATCTTAAATTCTTAAGTTGAATTTTGGAAATCCAATACGACAATACTCAACTTAAGACTCTTGTAGAGTCTTGGCACAATTCACTAGGCACTTCTTCCAATTAGTAATTGACATGTGTAACTCATTTGCTTTTCATTTTTTTCTTTATAAACTGAAAAAAATGACTAGGGTAAAAAGTAAAGTTTGAGGTGAATCTAATTGATAATAATATAAAGTCTGAGGTGAGTATGAGTAATATAAAAATATTAAAAGTTAGTGAAAAGCTGTTGTGTCAGAGTCTTAAGATCCATAAGCATCTGACTGACACCTTAAAGTAGTAGCACGATTATTAATATATTAAAATTAAAATTAACACAATCTCATTGAAAACGGGTACTATCCGTCACAAGGTGGAGGCGGATAATGCCCCCTCTCACAACTAGGGATGGCCATCAGCACGGGCTGACCCGACCCGGCCCGGCCCGACCCGCCCTGTTTAGCCCCGGAGCAGACAGCCCGGCCCGGCCCGGCCAAGCCCGCCCCYAGCCCGCAGCCCGCCCCCAGCCCGCCCTCCCCCCTGGCCCGGGCTAGACATAATCCCAGCCCGGCCCGCCCTTCCCCCTGGCCTGGCCCGGGTCTGACCAGAAGAGCCCGGCCCGCCCCCTGGCCAGCCCGAGCCCGGCCCGATGCCATCACTACTCACAACATGTAAGTGACCCTAACCGTGGATATGATGCTTCATTTCCCCCACTTGCCTTATTATGAGAGGGAATTATTTGTCTTTTACTTGTGACGAACGACTTCGTAAAACTAAACATAACGGATTTGCATAACTAGAAATACAAAATCCAAAGTGGATAAACATGAAGAATGAGAAAAAGCAATAACCCGGCAAAACACCTGAAACACGAACTCAACGAGACTCTTTAACAACCTCTCCTCTTTCTCCGTCTTCCGACTTCTCAATTTTTTCAAACGCAATTCGTTTCAAATCTTTCAAACAATACCTAATTTTTCGCGGAATTTTGAATGATCATCTTCAAAATTCAATTATTTATCTTATATTGCTCAATTTCATATTCGCAATTGAATTTTTTGTATATCAAAGAGATACAAAAGGGCTAGAAATTTACAATTTTGAAGTGTCGTAGCAATGGCGAAGATTGAGACGATACAAGATCTTATTGAAGAAGCTAAAGTTCGGTTTCTATGGTGGACGATTTGTATCTTTTCTCTTACTTACTTTTTATCACGTAAGTTTTCCTTTATTTTTAACGTTTATTTCTTCGTTTTTAAATTCCTCGTTTCATTTTGTTTGAAACCTTGAATTATCATGTCGTTCCACATTGAGGGAATGGCGGAACAGGATTTGTAGTTACATGGCGCCAAGTATTTATGTATACGGTAAATTAGAAAAAACTCGTAAGTTTTGTTTAGAAGTTTCAATTTTTTTTGTACGGGCGACTGTCCTGCTAGTCCCGCCAAGTATTAATGTAATAAGGTAAATTAGAAAAAGTGGTAAATTTTACTTAAAAGTTTCAATTTTTTTTTATTGTACGGGTCGACTGTCTCCGCTGGTCCTTGTAGAGTGGTAGTACCGCTATTGACGCCTCAAGGTAACATTATTTGATGTAAAACCGTTACATAGATTAGAGGTTCTCAATTGTAGCAACGATAGTGCTCTAGTTGAGTAGGGTCAAGCAATATAAATATCGTAAAGCGGCTTTATGAAGGATTGTTGTTGGGAATGTTGTCTAGGGGAGTGGCATATATTTCCGCTGTTTCCTTTGTTTGTATACGTTTCTCAAAATTACTGTCACACATTTTGAAAAACATATACTGTACATACAATCAAATAGAACAGCCGAAGTACTCTAGTTAGACTTTATTGGTTTGGACTTTGGAGTGCCTTGAAAAGGGTGCGTTCCTTTTGGGTAATGCCGTTGTGGGGTCATAAGATTTACGAGTCATCTAGTTACATTGTGAGAACTGAGAACATCAATGATGGAATGGGTTTGATTGTTTTTGGTTATGTGCGTTTCCACATTGGTACAGAAATGCTTACGCGCATATATAGTTTCATTAGTCGAAAAGCGGTTTTACAGAATGCCTGGCCCAAATTTCGTAATTGTCTGGCAGTTATAGCTGGTCGGGGGAGTAGTACATTATGTCTGTTAGTTCATATGAGAGGCACAAACTTTAATGAATGCATTCTGTATTTTAAGTACAGAAGGTTTCATGTAGAAGTATGTGCTGCTCACTTGTTGTTTTGAAGACTTTACTGGATATTCTGTCATACTTTTCCAAATTATCATATAACGTAGTCGTGGTCCTTCCAAATATCATGCAGACACCAGCAAGTCAATGTGGATGAACGTCCCAATTGCAGGCTTAATCGCATTGTTTTTGCGTTATCTAGCTAATGAGGTAGAGTTTCGATGGAAGGATTCACCCAGCAGCAAACCCACACGTGTCACTTATTTGGCGAAGAGCCGAATCTCGGTGAATGGTTCTCGTGTTTCTACTGTTCCTTCAAAATGGAGGAGGAAATTTGATTCACCTGTTGTAGAGGCTGCAGTGGAGGACTTTGTTAATAGAATTATTCAAGATTTTGTTACAGACTTGTGGTATTCTAATATAACACCGGACAAAGAAGCTCCTGACCTCATGCGTACGGTTATATTGGAAGCCCTTGGAGAAGTTGCAGGAAGGATAAAGGAAGTAAATATTGTTGATTTGTTAACACGGTAATTTTTGTACTGATTAGCCTGCCTTGTAAAGTTGTACTGTTTTGGTTGCAGATGAATGAGTTGGTATGTCATAAGTAATAAAACTATATGTAATGTGTCAGGGATATAGTTGACTTAATAAGCGATCATCTGGAATTGTATAGAAGAACTCAAGCCTCTATTGGTGTGGATGTTATGGTCACTCTGTCTTCTGAAGAGAGGGATGAAAAATTAAAACAGCATCTTATGGCTTCTAAATCTCTCCATCCGGCAGTGATATCTTCAGAGAGTGAGTACAAGGTCTGAATAGTCTCTCTTCTCATTCGTTTTTATTATTCTTCTCATTGTTTGATACTTTGTTTATATGTAAATTATTGCCTATACCTCGCAGTATCTTCAGAGGCTTGTGGCAGGATTACTTGGTGTAGTTCTTAAGCCTAGAGAAGCGCAGTGCCCCCTTGTTCGATGTATTGCTCGAGAATTTGTAACTTGCTTAGTAGTTCAACCTATTATGACTCTGGTGTCTCCAGTGTGAGTCAGTTTCTGCAACTGTTTCCTATTATATCTATTTTGAGGTTGCATTAAATTTCTTACTGACATGAACCTATTCATCTTCTTTTGGGTATCTTATGGGTATATGCTGCAATGATAATTCAGAAGAAAGCATAGATGAAAATCATTAATCATAATAATCTACCTGATTTACTTGACGTTCCTATCTTTGAGGAGTTCTTGTGAAGTACTTGCATGATGTGTTAGCCTTGGCATTCAGCTCCCAAGCCAATCCACTGCCCTAGAAATGGCATAGGATTTGATATAATTTGGAGTATTATTCTATGGTAAAATAGTGGTAGTTGAATGTGTATTTATTTGGATGGTGGTCTTTAATCTGTTAGTCGTCAAAGGGTTACTTGATTGTTGTTTAGCAGCATTAGTGTTTTTCATTGATGCTTGAAATAGGCCTTTTGTCCAGCTTATGTATCTGAGGTTTAGGTCATCTTTGACGTCCAAACAGGACCTTTCGGAAGTGTATTGTTACACTTTTGACTTTCCTCACTACTTGACTTCCCATAAGACCTTTGCATGGAGCCAGTAGTTATTTCTTTCCAATTTCAATCCCAATTAATTTTGCTGCTTCGTTTTCTTACAATGGAAAAAAGTTATTCAACTATCTTGGTAGTGCTGCTATATATTAAACCTTCCGTTCTGGTGAGTTTTATAATTTTACCAAGAGATGGTTCTCTTCAACTTTAACATGTGAGGTTTGTTTAATACTAACTAAATATTTTGTTATTTTGCTGACATAGAGTAAATGATGCATTTGACGGTAGTATTACTGATCAGTTTGTTTACATGTTACATGTCCTGAATAAAATGAAGTGCATGTAACTTTTTTCCACCTTTTTTTTGTGTTTTAGGTATGTCAATCAGGTGGTTGAATTTGTTCTTCTTCACATTAAAGAATTTTTGATTGGATCAGATGGTGATGATCATTCACCAAAGGCAGATAATGATCGTTCTGTTGCTGAGGAGGGTGTAGAAAGTGGCACAACTGCAAATGTGGGACATGAGAACATCGGTGATCAAGAAACTGATGTGTTACCAGCTGGAACGGATGACCAGAAGGCTGTGGCCTTGGAGACTTCACTAGCCTCTTCTAATGTAAATGATGGTGAGTCCATGCATCCTAAAGTTGCTGAGTGGGCGCGAGTGCTGGATGCTGCAACTCAGAGAAGAACTGAAGTTCTATCCCCTGAGAATCTTGAGAAAATGTGGGCTATTGGAAGACATTATAAAGATAAAATCCACAAATCTACAAAAGGGCAAGCCCATCTAGAACCTGGTATGGAAACTATAGTTCAACCCTTTCCTGAATCAAGTTCTATTGATCAAGTTAAAGATGATAACAAAAAGTTATAAGTGTTTCATAATGCAGGGAAGTATTCTGCTTTAGACTTGTCTACTATTAATGAAATTGGGGACGCTACTATCACTGATGGGAATAAAGGTAGGGTTAGGAGATCCAGCAGTACTTCTGATTTGAAAATTGAACTTGAGAAGAAAAAAACTTATAGTGATGAAAGCGAAGGGCTTCTCCTTTCAGAGGACTTCTACAGCCCTGATTTTGGTAGGCATATAAATAACTTGAATGATGTTTCAAGGTCAGTGATCAAGGCTCAAGGGTCACATTTCCCCAAGCTTAGGTGTCGGGTTGGTTCTCTCTCTCTCTCTCCCTCTGTTTCATTTTGTAGCATATCTTTTCCCATTCCGATGGATCACAATATTTACTATTCTTTAGCTTAGCAAAATGGCTCACTAAACTAATCTGCTTCTTATAGTGTGAAATAGTGGTAGGCTGAATTATTGATGCAATAATCGGCTTAATTGGCAGGTCATTGGGGCTTACTTTGAAAAAATTGGGTCCACGTCATTTGCTGTGTATTGTGTTGCAGTCACTGATGCGCAAAGTAGCACATGGTTTGTGAAAAGGAGGTATGTAATGTCTCTAGTTTAGGCGCCAGAGTGCTACGAATGATTTAGATAACAAATTAACATCTAGCTTGTCTTTCTGCCTAGTACGCGCAAGTCATTAAAATTCTGGTTTCACGTCATTTTGGTATATTAGATGCCACTGCTGTGTCATCTAAAAGCTGGAGTAAAACATTTAGTCTGCTACACTTTCAACCTTGCTTTCTAACATGTTCTTTTAGAGAGAATCTCCGAGTTAGTAACCTTCACAGCTGCACTTCATTGTTGTCATCTGGTGATGATTGTTTGCAGATATAGGAACTTTGAGAGATTGCATCGACAACTTAAGGCTATACCCAATTATAATTTACATCTGCCCCCTAAAAGAATATTTTCTTCCAGCACTGAAGATACATTTGTGCATCAGCGTTGTATTCAGCTTGACAAATATCTGCAGGTGTGTCTATCTATTTTCAGTAGTTTGTGTGGGTGGGGCTCTCTTTTGGACCTATTTTGTTTCTCATCTGAAATTTGAATCATTTTGTGCTAGGATCTTTTAGCTATAGCTAATGTTGCTGAGCAGCACGAAGTGTGGGATTTTCTCAGTGCTTCGTCAAAGGTAAGTGTGTGTCAGCTGCATATAATTTCATTTGTTCTAACTGATAATCAAGTTGAACTGTAAGAATTAATGTCTATTGTCTGTTCAGAGCTACTCATTTGGGAAGTCGGCATCAGTAATGAAAACACTTGCAGGTATGTGTTTAGATGCTTTTGTCTTCTGTCAACTGTATTCACAGTGGTGATTTATGTGAATAATTTTCTCTTTGTCTCGTGTTTGAGCTTGTGAGTGAAGCTGCTTGCAAGTGTATATATTCATCATCTTGCAGTTGGATAAGCCAATCTGTATCTGTTGGCCATAAAGTGATTTACATTGTGTGTGTGTGTGTGTGTGTGTGTGTGTTTTTGGGAGGGGGTAGGGTCGGGGGTCGGGGGTGCTTACTCGTTTCAGGAGCGTTTAGAAAAATCCTACAAGCTTTTTGAACTCTATTTCAAATCATCAACGACTTTGTTGTGGCATATAATGCAGTCAATGTAGATGATGCTGTTGATGATATTGTAAGGCAGTTTAAGGGAGTTCCAGAGGGCTTAGTGCACAAGGTTGTTGGTTCATCTTCTTTGAATTCCGGAGCCCTCAGATC
The DNA here is from genome assembly GCA_009801015.1 of Silene noctiflora. NCBI lineage: Eukaryota > Viridiplantae > Streptophyta > Magnoliopsida > Caryophyllales > Caryophyllaceae > Silene > Silene noctiflora. The sequence goes on along the minus strand of VHZZ01025580.1, from coordinate 14,017 downwards.
TGTACCAGCCAGACACCTATCCTTGAATGAATCTGATCTAAAGATGCATACTTCATTGGATGCTTCAATGGAATCAAGTATGAGTGTTTCTGATGATGAGGTTGATATTAAAACTCACGACCTTGTCGAGGATTCTGCTGTCAAAGAGAATGGGTGGCACTCAGATAACGGATTGAAATCCAAAGTTCCAGCAAGGATGGTCAGAGAAACTGAAGATGGTGCATGGTCATATTCTGAATCAGTTGAAAAGAGCCAGCGCTTTGAGATGAAAGCCGACTTGACTGGAACAGCTGGCTTGCCAGTTACATCTTACCCTGTTAATGACCCTGTTGGAGTACCTCCAGAGGTATCATTCCTTCCAAAATGAAAATCTAATCAATCTATATATTTCTGAAAGAAAGTTAGGGTTTAGGCCTTAAGCATATCTGACTTTCTCCCCTTTTATGCTATTCTTTGTCAGAATATCACTCATCCTTATTGATGTTTTGACGTATTTTCCTGCATTGAATATGTAACAATTCCAAAGAGAGAACAAAGCTCTGAAATTCTTCTAAAGATAATCAATGTGAACTTTACCGACACTGATCTTTAGCTTGTTCGGGATCTTATTATCTTCATTTTATTGCAGTGGACGCCACCCAACGTGAGTGTACCTGTATTGAACTTGGTCGACAAAGTATTTCAGCTTAGCAGGCGAGGGTGGATAAGGTATAGTTGCTCATTTTGCAGAAATTTATTTCTTCAAAACTCTCTCCATATTTTGTGTACTTCATGGAAAGCTGAGATTTACCCTCCCAAATTTCTTCTCTGAAATTGTTGCCGCATGTGCTTCTATGCACTTAGTTTGTGCCTTTGTGGATGTTATTTTGTGTGTGAAATCAGCTTTGATTGCAATTGGATTAAACAAACTGTCTTAGGTGTTTTTGAGTTTTCATTTACTGTGAACTGTGGTCAATTGGCTCTTCAATCAAGGGTCTGATGTTGAAGGCGTTGGTGAAGATAATACCATTGGTAGAAGTGACGAGTACTGGTCTGGTCCTGTAAGTTTTTTTTACTGTAGTTATTGACTGGAGAAATGGAAATCTTATTTGATTCCCACATGTACTGGTCTGCATTGGGCTTGTGCTACACGCCTACACTGACTAATATCTTGAAAATTGCTACTCTATTTCTAGTTACTTATTTACTGAGAATTCCCCACTTATCTTCTATCGCTGGGAAGTGAAAACTGGGAACCACATTATCTCATTCCGTATTGGTAATACCACAGGAGGCAAGTTTTTTGGATCTCAAAGCAAATATTGCACATAGTAATGGAAGATGCAGTTGATGATTGGCTGATTGGACAGATTAATTGGTTGCGCAGAGAGGATGTTGTTGCTGAAGGGATTCACTTGGTCAAAGATGTAAGCATTTCAAGCCCTTTATTTCTTTCAAATTAGTATGTCCCTTGCTGGTTCTATGTTATGTAGTCTCCTACTGTTTTGCGTGTACGTATCTTGTAGGCTTCTTGTTTATACTTGAAGTATAAGATGACAAGCATACCATTTCCTTAGAACCACCGTTTAGGTAACTAACTGTAAGGCACCGCCTGACGGAGTCGGCTTTCATCTAAGTGCAACACCAAGCATAGAAGCTATATGGAGCCCTTTATTTATTATATATATTAATCGTTGAAGTTTAGAGAAATTTGCTTGAGGTTTTTATTTTTTATTTTTTTGTTCCATTCATAAACTCTGCGTCTCTGCCTCTGTGTCTAGTACATCGACTTTAATAAGCTAAAAGTTACTTGGTCATAGAACTTCAGTGTTTAGAGTTCCCGAACATGGCAGAGTACAAGTGGAAATGCAGAAAGGACGTAAAGAAAAGGAAAAGACCAAAATACCAGCAAAAAGTAAAAACCATATACGAGGAGCGAAGTTTGTAATGTCATTGCTACTTACTTAGCTTTGAAGGTTTTTTCTGATTGAGCTGCTTTCCCTCCAAATTTTCTAGCCAAAGCATTCATTTGGGACTAGATATCAAACCAGTCCATTGGGATGAAACCTGATACATGAGCATTCTAGGAGCCGGCGGAAGTGAGAGTGGTGAAATGGACATGGGTGGAAATGAACTTATTTCTCCATTAAAAGTCGGATAACATTAAATAAGTCTTGTCTCTCAAGGCTCATCTTAGCGCCTGTCAGTCTGCCATTGTTTGAACTCTGAATTACTTGTAGGAATAGTTAAATCTTAAATGTCTAGGTGGTGAGAAAAGGAGAGATCATCTAGTTAGTTGGGAAGCTGTGTAGTGCAAATGTGGAAGGAGTTTTTGATATAGTTGAATGCTTCATAAAAAAGACTGTTGGGAAGTGGTCATGACATTTTCTTTAGTCTTTTCTCTTTGGAAACATATACTTCAGAACATGTACGTTAAACTAGCAGGTGGGTAGGACTCTTGGCTAGGTCCTCACAAAACATGCTTCCTCTGGTGTCTACAAAGTTGAAATTGGAGAGAGATTTCCCTCACAATAGGGCCTTTACAATCTTCATAATGCTACATTTCAACGTGACTTGGATCATATTTTTGCAATTCCTGGAAAAGTCATTTGAAAAGAGCTATTGAGTGAGAAATGGAGGAGCTTTCTACTTTTGAGTTCAATAATGAAGGTATTAGAGAATGAGGTAACAAAAAACCCTTCCTAAAGTCCATCTGTTTTGTTGGACTAAGGTATCCTTGGTGAGATTAGGCGTAGGCCTGTTGCTGCACTTGATCCTTTTGTTTACGTAATTTTTGGGAAAAGGAGCTTGAGTCCCATCTTTTTCTTCATCTTGAGTTTGCTTCTATCTGTGGGAGATCAATTGAAACTTGGGATGAGCAATGGGAATGTTTATCTCTTTGGCAGGTTTCTCGCAAATGACATTTGTTGGTAAATGTAAGTGGGAAGAAATAAGTGAATTCAACTACATTACCCCTGTGCCACAAGAGTGGATCCTGGATCCTGCAGGACCACCACTTCTGTAATTCTTTGGTAAGGGTGGAGCTCTGTAGTCAGTCAGGAAGTCAATCTCAGGCTCTAACAGTGATCATTGATTTAGAGCAGAGTGTTTTTTTAAGCTTTGGGCAATGAATGCCTTTCGGTAACAGCTGAGCCACACTTACAAGGAGACCGCCCACCCACCCCCACCCCCCACCCCCTTGTGTGTGCTTCTTTGTTGTTTAATCCGCTGCGGACCTTTTATCCTCTTTGTTTATTCATGTAATCATGTTGTATGATTTAACTTGTTTGCTTGATCATGTACTTTTCCTTGGCGAGTGTGGTTTTTCACATACATGTATATTTATTCAGATTCTATGGCCAGATGGTAAATTCTTTTTAAAGCTTGAGATCACTAGCGGCGGATTGGATGAAATGGAAAAGTGTTTTCAAGCAACACCTCGTGCAGCAAGGAGTAAGTCCTCGCAATCCGGTTCATTTGAAATGGAGTTTGAGGCTATTCGAAGAGCTAACTACGTCAAGAAGATGATTTTCAGTAAGTTCATCTGACTCCTTGTAAATGCTAGGAGTTTCATTTCTTGGCTACTAAATTCTGGTAACCGGGCCTTGAAGGCTGTCAAAGCACTCAAGACTCGAGGTGTCGAGGTCTATTATTCCCCTTTGCATCTGCTATTGTCTTTGGTTTTCGTTTCTATTTTTGTTGCTTTGCTCTATTTGTTTTTTTGGTCTTTTCTCATGTTTGTCTATATCCTTATGGCGGTTCATGCTAGCCCCCGAACCCTAATTATTTGACGACTAGATCACTCTTGGATCTGTGTATGAGAGACCTTAAACACAATCTTTGGTTTTCTATATCAGGATCATTGCTATCATGCATGATTCATTTTGGCTGAAGTTTTTCAGCGCATATTGATGATACTGTTAACTTAATGTTAAGGTACAGGTATCAATTATCGTAGATAAGCTTGTTCAAACAGTTGTGCATTGTCTACTTGTAAACAGATGGAGCTCCAGCGCCGCTGGTCAGTTTAGTTGGGAAGAAGCAGTACAAGCGCTGTGCACGAGATCTATACTATTTTCTTCAGGTAACAGATTTCTTTAAAAGCTTTTTTTAATGCTTACAAAAAAAAAGAAATTAATGAATTGGATTATGTTGAAACAAAAGTAGTTCCACGTAGGAGTGCTTTTAAAATTGGTCCGGGTATAAGCTGCTCAATGGTAGAGCGGCTTCTCTCAAAGCCGCTGTCTGGCAGAGCTGCTTTGTGTCTAGTTAATAACCATTGGCAGAAAAGAAAACCTACTGTGTTGCTGCATGGACCTTTAAACTTGCAAATTACAGTACTACTGAGCACTTTGTAAGGCCTAGGAGCTACTCGTACATTCTAGGATGAAACCTTCTTTAAGCATATGAATTCTCTCCTCCTTGTAAGTGTGGCTCAAGTCTTGATCTAATAATAACTACACTCAATAGTGTATACTATATACTATGGACATAAAGCTGACAGAAAATTACGCCCCAAATGTCTCTGTATAGTTTCAAACCCGTGCACACATGGTGACATTAAATGTTTGAACGAAATGGAATTTTGCTATATACTGATACATGTAATAATATACTCCGTATATAAACACACTTGATGTTATATACGTCGTATTTAACAGCAGCGCGTTCATTTGTGGGAAGTTGCTTAGCCACGGAGCAACTTGTGCCCGAACCGGTTTAAAAAAAAACCAATCCTATGTGGTCCCGTTATTGATTATTGTTCGAAACACCACCAATAGTTAATATCTTTATTTTTAAGCATACTAAAAAAAACCTTTTGCTTTTCCATCCTCGTAACCAGTCCGTAATTTCACAGTAGTTTCACTTGGTCAGTTGAATTTAAGATGTAGCTTCTAACAGGTTTATTTCACATATGCAGTCGTCAGTGTGCCTGAAACAAGTCGCTTATGCTATTTTGGAGAGCTTGCTTGTGTCGATCTTTCCTGAGTTGAAGGATCTTATTACTGATATTCATCAGAAGGCACAGGTTGAGCCTGTATAATTGAGAACACTCATCTGGTCTAGCATTTAAGAAGTTTTAGTTGTTTGGGAGAATGTTTTATCTCAAAGCAATGCCTTTCGCTCCTTCCAAATTGGAATCATGATATTTGCTTTTCCATTTGATGTGAGACATAATCAGACGGTGATGACCTGTGAAAGGAGAGAAGAGACAATTTGAGATAGGTGTATAGGAGCAATATTATTGGATTTCAGATTATTTTTTGGTTGAAAGGCAGATCAGTGTATAGAAGTGTACAGGTTTTGTGAAGTTCCTTTTCAGAATGTTCTCAATTTTTCTTATTCTTTATTTTTTTTTGTATTACCGTTTTATTTTTTGTAACACGTGTAAATGCCTAGGTCGAGTCATGAGTTCATTCATCATACAATGTGAAATTGTACAAACTTTGCATTTTAGTAGACTTGAATGCATTCATCAGTAACAATCTAAGGAGTTTAAGGTAGAATTGTAGGAAATGAAGGACGGCGAGAGCCGTTTAGGAGTACCAACATACTTGCACCGGAAGCTATCATTGTTATTTGCCATTTGGTATTGTTTGTATTTTGTCTATGTATATTGTACCATGAGTTTGCGGAATTGTGGTGTCTAAATGGTTGTTCAGCTTAAATTTGATTTCAAAGCCGTAAGCAGCTGGGAAGTGAAATTCAGCGAAACTACTGTTTCTGCTGCCGAGTCTGAGAGCTGATCATTAGAGACCTGAAAATTTGAATTTTGCAGAAAAATACAGTTTTAAATCCTTATTCTGGGATTCTTGATGCAGTTTTCATCCTGAGTAATATCGGAACCTTCTCGGTATTTTCATGATTTCTCGTGTCATTAAACATTTAAACAGGAGCATCACAGTTACTATATTTCAGAAGGCTCGGAACATTTAACATAAGTTTGCTTCAGCAAAGGATACAGTTTGATTCTTGATTCCCCGTATCATTAAACATTATCAATATCTAAATTTTAAGGGACGTGCTAAATTCCGCGCATTATTTTACTCAATCCTGCGCATTTTTTCCTCTTATTCCAATTGTATCCCTCCCATTTTTCAGCCCACCAAGAGAAAAACAAGAGAAAGAAATCATTTGTAAAACACTCCCGAACACCTCCACCACCATCCTCACAGCGCCGCCGAACACCCTTCCACATCCACATGCCCGTGCTGACCACCCCGCCCTGCACTCGAACCATCGACCACAGGCCACCGACGACAGCAACGATGGTCGACTTAGGGCCATAGACCACAGGCTACGACTTTAGTACCACCGATACGACGAGCGGAAACTGGGATGAGAGTTGGTTCGGCGCACAGGGGCTCGTAACAAATGTGGGCTCGACGATGAAGACGACGGTTGGGCCCATAGATCACCGACGACAACTTGAGCCCGTAGACCACTGATTTGAGGATGGGTGTTGGGTATATGCGCGGGATATGGTGGCGGAGCGGTTGACGGTGGGGGGAGATGGGGATGAACAAGGGGGAATGGGGTGGGAGGAGGGGTGGTCAAGGTGGTGAGCGGTCTGAGGTCGGGGAAGGGGCTGTCAAATTTGGGTTCTTTCTTTTTCTTTTTTTTTTTTTTTTTTTAAAGAGGAAGGATATTAATGGAAAAAATTGACAAAATGCGTAAGATATAGTAAAAGTTTGCCCAGGATTTAGCAATTGCGAATTTTAATACATGATTTCCACAAATGCATCAATCAGGAGCATCACTATTACTAAATCTCAGAAGGCTCGGAACCACCATGAAAGACGATTACCATATTAAAAACTGATACAGACGATAATAGTATAATACTCTAGCAGTTTGCTTCAGCAGAGGATATAGTTTGTTACAGTGCTTCCAAGCTTCTCAAACCATGCCCATTCCGCGCGGCTTCTTCCCATTATCCCGGCTGTTTTCACTCCTTTCGACTAATACTCGTTCCCCGTTGCCTGCATTTATGTTATCCTTCCCCCTCCTACCGGCCTCTACCTTCTCATCTGCCATCTTTTCCCTTACACTACAACCACCTTGTTCCTTTTCACATCCGCTTACCCCAAAAATGATGACGTCGAATACATGGTGTCCATTATATTTGAACACCACAAAGTCCCCTGCTTCTAGTTTATTGTCCGTCACAAACCTGGACCATCCTTCTTGTATGTACAAACCATCTTCCACTTCGCCCACTGCCACTGCCCAAAGCTTACCAGATCGGCTTTTCAACACCGCCTTCTTAGGTATCTTCTTGCTTATATTCTCAAGAAAAGCATCTGGGATCTTCTGTCAAAAATTAAGTAATTGTGAATATGCTTTCTTTTAAACTAAACATAACAATACCAAGAAAACATTAAATGTTGAACCAGCTCACCTTTTTTTTTTTGATAATAAATTTTACCCACCAAATAGTCAAATCAAATACTAATAACAGTAGATGAGTCAGTTCATGAAGTACAGTAGTAGCATTAGCTATCCAGAGAGCATTAACTGCTTATTTACGACAATTGTAAGCGTGAAATGGAACTAAAACAACTCATATGCCCAGTTACTAATGAGCATTAATTAGTTCTAGAGATATGTTTTTGGATCCGTTTCCCTCTAAAAAAGATCTTAAGAGTCTAAGAGAACACTAATTCTTATTTAAGACGGCAAGTATCCGTCTTAACCTTAAGACGGATACTTGCCTCTCACACACTTGCAAGTGGGGAGGCAAGTGGATGGAAAATGGATATATCCACTTGCCTCCCCACTTGCAAGTGTGTGAGAGGCAAGTATCCGTCTTAAGGTTAAGACGGATACTTGCCGTCTTAAGCAAGACGGACACCTAAGAGAAAATTGCTAACCCTATCTATATCTTCTATATATAATAATTAAAACACAAACTTTGCGTAAAGAGAAAAATATATATAAAGAAATAGAGGTAGAGAATTAAACAAATCGTGCACGGTATAGAGATTTTTTTTTTTTTTGGAAAAAAAAAACGCATTACTCCACCACCAACACGCCCACCATCTCCTAGCTTACCACTAACCTATCAACCTCTTCCAATCCGCTCTACCCCTCCTAAAAACATGTCAAGCACTAGCTCTTTCGCCCATTGACCAAATTGTTCACCATCATCATTGTACCATTCTCACCGACACGCTTTTTACAGATGACTTCAACACAGCCTCCATCAATCAAAGAAAACCTCAAAAACGTAAGTTTAAGAATAAAACGGAAATAAATATTAGAAAACGGAGAAGAAAAACACTAATATGACCAACAGTTTCAAATAAACAAATCAAATACATTTTCTATAATCAAAGGTTTTAGGGAACCGAGTTTATTATTTTTTTAAAAATAAGAATGTGGAAATGAAAAGTCTACTAAAAACATAAACACATACATTTTGTTAGTTAATATAAATATTAATCATAATATTATTAATTTTATATAATGATCATCTTAAAAGATGACACTATGATTACTTATACAACCACACCCTTTCAACTTTATTACGGAGTATATAGGAAAATATTGGTTAATGATAAAAATAAGTTACGTAGGTATCAAATATTCATTTGACATGTTTACTTTTATATCACAATTCTTAACATTGAAGTAAATAGTTCTAGGTTACATTGGTACGTTATTAGATCTACTTACTCGTCTAATATTATAATAATGTAAAATTTAAAAAAAAAATTGTTTTATTTCTCGCCAAAATATATGAACCAACAATTCATGTGGAACATTTTTGCGTGTCAATGAAAACAATAAAGGTGTCCATATGTAATAAATAAACAAGTTTACTTTATACGTATACTTACATAATTAACCAAACGCACCCGTGATTTTAACGGGTACAAAAACTAATTCTTATTATGAAACCTTGTTGAGTTCATGTGGGGTCTGTCCATTAAATTGCGTCATCCAAGTTTTTGGGGAATACAAATCAAGCAGAAATATCCAGACAGACGACTTTTGCTTATACTCCAGACAGTTCAAAATAATCATTCATCCTATCCTATCATGGAACACAAGTAAACTTAGCCAAACAGTTTATCGATTTGACCAGGATTGTGGCTTGTATCGAGTCCATCCTACGATTCTACAAAACACAAAAAGTGCTAGATTATCTATAAACACCTTAACAAACTTGTTGAAGACGATCCATGTTAGCGAAACAAAAAGCTTGTTTCTTGTTATACTACAGTTCTTATAGATGATAAATTGAGATTCCACATGACACACAATGTACAACAAATATTTCACTACTTTAGCACCATGCCCTCTACTTTCTAAGTTTCTAGAGGATATTATTTGCTATACGGAATATCAAATGACGAATATCAAAGAAAAGATTAAGTTAGGTACCAGATTTGTAGAGCAGAGATGGGGAAGAAAAACGGTGAAGAACTCAGGATACTTCACATCCGAGGAACCCATTTCCGAAAGCTCTGAAATATTTTCTTTATGGCAGTTCCCGATCTCAACCGTGTCTCCCGAAAACTCTTCGCTTTTCCTAGGTATATAAGCTGGCTCTGAAAGATTTTTTAGTTTAAAAATGTTGAAGAGACCAGAAATAGTATTCCAAGTAGATAGGTTCCCTTTTTCTATTAAAGAGAACTTTGCTCCTTTTAGTCCTTCATGCTCAGTTGCTCAGTTTAAGGAAACTGAAAAACATTAATGTCTGCAGCATTTAAAATGACAGCTCACTTTCGTAGCACCACATTTTCTACTTTCCACTTTTAGTAAGCACATACTTGCAGAAGAAATTCAACATGGACTCATAACCTTTCCTTAATCAACATAAATAGTGATTAGTGACTGTAATTATCATTATGATCCCAAAACCCAACCTTTCACATGCTTTCTGAGTTGCTGAATACAAACCTGGCACATTTCTCCACGGATGTCGTTGTGATACATATCGTATAGACCACAAGCATCCATTTATCCTTGAGAAAACGTCCCATTCTGAATCGTCTTGGTAATGTTTTTTTACTATGGATTTGTGCTTGAATCTTATACTTGTAAGCCGTCTGGTTCAAGATCGTGAAATATATGACAATCAGAAGTATATTCCCAAGAGCCAACGGGGTTAATAATGAACTAGTGCGAAAGTGAAGAAGTAGCACTCCTTCCAAAATACTCTACGTTGAGGCAGTTCTTGGATACCCTCATGGTCTCTTCTCATATCATGAAACGGGTACTTGCATATTTAACTCAGATGAACTGTATCCAGGGTCTTTCTTTATTTTATTAAGTCTCAATCACCTGCAGATGCATACATGTTGAGAACAGAGCAGAAATGGCCAGCATCTTTGAGGTCTAGTTTCAGCAGCTGCCGGAATATATTAGCTCCCATCTCCGTGTTGCCAAACATTTTGCATGCACTCAACAATGCACCATAAGCCCCTATATGCGGTTGCATAGGCATCTTATCCATCACTGAATGGGCCTCAGCAAGTAGTCCTGAACGACCAAGCAGGTCCACCAAACAAGCATAATGTTGCGGATTAGGAACTACACCCCATCTGTTAATCATATGACAGAAAATCTGAATCCCTTCTTCAATCATGCCAGCATGACTGCAGGCAGACAATACAGAAATCAAAGTAGAATCATTCGGCTTAAATCCCGAATCCTCCATTTTCCATAGTAGGTCAACCGCATCTCTCCCATTCCCGTTTGCTCCCAATCTCCCATAGCCTTAATCATAGCATTCCAACACACCACGTCTTTTTTATCCATTACATTGAAGGACTTTTTCCCACAGTCTAGATCACCACAGTTCGTGTACATGTCTATGAGTGCAGATCCTACAAAAACATCATTGCTGAATCCTTGTTTCACTGTCAATGCATGAGCCCGTCTGCCATGCAATAAAGCTCCTGATCTGCTACAACTAGAAATAATGCTCACAAGAGCGGTTGAATCAAGTGTCATACCAAGTTGAAGGGTTTGGATACCGAGAACCTAGGAGGGAGAGGGGGTGAATTAGGTGCTCTTTTAAAAAATTAACTTAACTTCCAAACTTAATCTTTATTGTTGTAAGGGAGTCTAGAAATTAGTTGAAGTTAAGGATTGAAAGTACTAAGCAACAATCGTTGTGACTGATACAGATTCGTCTTAGCAAATGAAGTAATAGTTACTTTACGAGTGTAACAGTGGTTGCGATTGTTATGAAGGAACAACATGAGCAGTAAAAAGAAATAAAAGTTGCAGCGGAATGAAAAACGAGAATAACACAGCGTTTTTGAATTGGTTCGGCCAACACTCTAAGGGCCTACGTCCAATCTTCTTTTATTGATTAATTCAAGTTATCTACTCCGACGACTCAAACCTATACAATAAAAGGACCAACAACCTACTCCGGTTGTGACAAGAGATCTAAGACAACTAAGTCTAAGAACTCGACTTTCTACCTTAGAATGTTTTTACAAGGATCAAGTTTCTTCTAACATATTCAAGAGAATAGAGGAAGACAACTTATAAGATCAAACACTTCTAGGCAAGAAAGTATAATACTTACTTGAAGACTTAGAAAATTTTGCAAATAAAAAAAACGTTTTAACTTTGAAAGACAAATTTTCAGTTTTACTTATCAGAAAAAGTCTTTACTTTTTTGAGCAAATGAAGTGGGCTATTTATAGAGGAAGAGTGCAATATGGGGCAAACTAGGGTTTGTAAGTCAAGGCTTTTGATATGTGCCAAAAGCTTTGACTCTCCCATGTTTGCACCAAAAGTGCTACTTTCTAAGAAGCACAAAACATAAGGAAGATTTGAAAGCATTCCCAAAAGAGTTTATTGGTTTGAAAAAATCAGAAAGACAAGGCAATAAACCAAACACAAAAGGACAATCCCAAAGTGTAATGAAAGTGACATTTTTTAGAAAAGCCAAAGAAACAATTTTGACATGAAAAAGGAAATTTTCTTAGATAAGAGAAAGATATATTTTGCATTTTGAAAAGATCAGAGCATAATGCTGAGATTGAAATCGAGAAAGGGACGGCAAAATGAATTGCTTTCAAATGAAAAGATTCAAGTGATATAATGAAAAGATTCAAGTGATATAGACCAAAATAACACAGCTCATAGTGACAGTCCATCTCACTGTTATTCAATCAGAGTAACAGTGAGCTGAGTTGTTACTTTGATGCTACCAAGTATTTTACATCTTTACTTAATTGTCTTTACATTAGAGACACAAAGCTACTTCTAATCTTATTTGGGCTTGGTTTCAATGCTTCAATTTCCTAAAAAGTAATCTAAAAAAGCACACATGAGAGTGTCATCGTCAATAATTATGTCCTAACACAGGTACACTCATCATCTTCCTAGAATGTTCAATTACCTTGCTCCACTGTTGACAAGACGAGAAACCTTCCAACAACAGCGTCCAAGCAACCACGTCACTGACATCCATTTCACAAAACACACAACGAGCTTCATCCAATCAAACTACAGCTAGTATACATCTTAATAAGACCAGTTTGAAGCTGCTGCTCTTTATTATACCCCGATTTGATAATAAGACCGTGAATTGCAGTGCTAACTCCACCCCCAACAACTACTAGAAACAACTGAAATCACACTCATAAACGTAAAATAGTCCACACATCCCACATCTCCTCGCATCAAATTAAAAAGCCGCAACGCTTCTACACCACCCATCTCATTATTAGCATAACCAGAATTATAACATTCCAAGAAACAACATTTCTCACAGGCATTTCATCAAACACAGACCTTGCAACATTCATATCAACCAAACAAGTCTCAACAATCACATTACACTCACACATTCTCCGAACCCACAAACAGGGGCGGAACCAGGAATTAAAGATACCTAGGGCTAAATTTAAATAAAATACAAATTGAAATTTTTAAATTCAAAAATCAGCGAAATTTTTTGGCAAATCTATAGCTATAACTACATAGGTTTTTACAGAAGGTTATTATGTTGGTGTGTCGTCTTAGCAATTTAGAGCCAAATATAATAAATTACGAATTTTAACATTTTATTGACATTATATTGGAGAGAAGCTTACTATGCTCAATTATAACTATTCTAATTAGTTAGTGACAATCAATTTAAATTGAATTCATAACAAAATTTCTAGGAAATGTATACTAGGTCTCACTCGTTCGACTTGAAATTATGTGTATTTACTGGCTTAAAAAGAAAACTAAAATTACCACTTTAGAGTAAATAAAATGCTTAGATAAAGAAAGATGATGTAGCACCTTTTGTGACTCAATTATATTGGGCTTGCTAGAAATAAAATGGGTTAAAAACTAAGCTATTACGAAATACCAAATTACTCAATTTCACAAACTTAAATTATCGTTCAAAATATATTATGAAATACTAAGAATTACAAGACATGCGAATTTCAGGGATGGAGAAAACGAACAAAAACAACAAAACATTAGAAATTAGGCATAAACTAAGAAAACATTAATTAAAAGGATTGTCTTTAGGTAGAAGGVAAGAAATAAATAGAAGAAAATGAAAAACAAAGAAGGCAAGAGAAGACAATATTAAGAAAAAAAAGGGAGAGCATCAATTTAATTCCCAACCAAGACCCATTGCGGCTACAGCTTACTAGAAAAACAACCAAAAATAGTGGGTGGCGAGATTCGAACTCCCGTCAGTGCTGTGGGAAGTAAAATTTTGACCACAATTCCACTTATAACTAGATGATAAACTAGTACACTGTAATGTATATATTTTATTTTCAGAAACTATCTCGGGCTCCAGCCCAAGTAGCCTAGGCTCAGTTCCACCCCTGCCCACAAACCATGAACCGTTTCCCCATCAACGTCAAACCCATATTCGCAAAAGCCGGTAAAATAATCGAAATTGTAACCTCATTGGGTTCCACTCCACATAACAACATTTCCGAAAAACAATTAACAGCTTGATAAGGCTAAAGTCGTATTACCAATATCAAAATAAATCTATCTCAGTACTAACAAAATAGCTAGCGGTAAGACAGGTATCGAATCCACATGG
>VHZZ01025559.1:10875-23240 GCA_009801015.1 Silene noctiflora | reverse complement strand
ACTAAGATTAACAAATACAAAACAAGCATGTGTAGAAACAATTATGCAATGTTATAACATTCTAATCTAACATGATGAATAATGACTAATGCATGACCCCCCTAATCCCTAAGACAAAATAAAACTACTCACTCATGATGCAAATCACATTAACTAAAAATGGTGAAGTAAGCATAGACATAATAATGAAAGATATAACTAGAAATGAAATAGGAAAAGTAGATAAAAACAAAACTAATTAACATAAACTAAATGAGAAACTAATAATGAAATGCTAAATGAAAATGTAAATGACTAGATAATAACATGAGATTATTATAAGAGAAATGTAGTTAGCGATTTACTAATTAACAAATGCATATATGATAACAACTTAAACCAGCAAATGAATAACAATGTAAAAACTAGAAAGGAAGGATTACCGAAAAGAGATTGCAACTTGATAATGAAGAACAAATGTAAATCAAAGTAACTTGTATTGAAATTGCAAAGGAAACTTAAAGATTGTATTGTGATTACAAAATGTAAACTAATTTCTGAATCTAAGAGTAAATTAAGAGAAAGATTAAGCTAAAAATGATAGAATAAGATATAGGATGGATGCGTAGAAGTCGGATCATAGCACCCTTTATATAGTAATCATAGGGTGAAACGTAAATAGCTAGGGGAGGGTAACCCCGATCGGGGATCGGGTCACTTCAAGGTTCGGATCAATTTCGGCCTGTTATTATAAACGTCTTTAGGAATAATGGCCGGCATGTTTGCAACGATAAACACTCTGATAGGATCATACTGATTCAGGTCAATTCGAATTACAAATCATGATCAGTTCTTCAATTTGGGTGGTAGGTGAGGTTATTCAGTATTTTCATTTAAACCAGTCAATTTTATGAGGTTTAGCGTAAAGGCCATAGAAACCTGTAATGAATGAACATTTTTAGTTATTACTAATAAGTGAGGTATTTATTGAACAACGCCCCTTACGCAATAAGTTGCAAGAAAGAATAACGTTTTCCCTAGGCTACTAAAACCTCGATCGACGTGGGCTTGTTCTATCTATGATTCTATGAACCATTGCAATTCCAATTTTTTTAGATATAAAAAGGAAGACTAATAATGACTCTAGTCTTCTTTCTTCAAATACCAACGTCCTAATTTTCTTCCCTTTGCAACTTCTGTTGATCCCAACAGCGTTATTATGGGTAGGAAACCAAAAGCAAGCAAGGTTTGTTTAATTTAGCCCTTCTATTCATCACTAATACTCTACTTATCATTCATTTTATTTATTTACTTGAAGATTGATTTTAGACTTTTAGTACTTGTATTGCTTTTGATTATTAGGGTTACTTGTGATTAGTAAATTTCATATTCTATAGCAAATTCTTTTGAAATTTACTTGAAGATTATTCTTAACGAGACTAATCACAGCAACCACAATACTATCCCGTGCCTCAAGGGCTCCCACGAAAGGTTGGGCAAGGAGTTGGATATATACAAATCGTTTTCACTAGAGACGGTTGTCATTGACCCACATTATTACGGAGTATCAGTTTAGCGAGTCAGTTTGCTTGATCGACTGTTTGCCTCCATCGCTTCCCATTCACTACCAAACCAAACATAAAAGTTTCATGTCATTTATAGTTTGTTCATGGGAAGTTACACTTCTAATATGAACTAAATTAGCTAAAGTAACGTCATCTGTCATGTGGTACATTTTCGATATATATTCTGTTTTGATGTCCTTCATAAGTTATTTCTTGCTTTATCACCTAAGCCATTTAATTTATCATTCGCTGCTTTCTCCATAAATGCTACTCGTTGTCTCCCTCTAATTCCATTTGATTCTACATTCAATTAAAATATACTTCGTTATATATTCCACGAATATACAGAATCAAATGGAATGGAGGGAGTACGTTTGAATGTTTGTTCAGTTCAACTGATGACTCAAGTTAGTCGAGTTTAAATCAGTTTCGGTTAACTTCCTATTGACAGAGCCAAGTAATGAAGGAACCATTGGCTCCCAAGTCTCCACTTGAAGGGGCAACAAATGTTCCTGATGGAAATCTTGATAACATAGAGCATGGCGCATGCGCTCCTTTGTCGGGTACTTCCCCTCCTGGCAAAAATAAATCAAAAACCTCTCAAGTATTTACTAGAAGATCTCAAAGGGTTCAGCCTAATTCCATAAATCAATTATCAGGACCAGTTGTTCAAGAAATTATCAGTGAAACTGAAAATAACAAACAAGTAACTGAGAAGGACAAAGAAGACGAAACTCGTGTGATTGAAGTTGAACCGAACAAATCACTCAAGAAGACATCCAACGTAACTATCAAATCTTGTCGCGGAAGTTTGAAAGCTAATATGCAAGAGCCTGCTGTAAATCAAGTATTAGAATTTGTTCATGAAACAATCAGTGAAACTGAAAATAACCATGAAGAATGTGAGAAGGACAAAGAAGATGATGAAACTCGTGTGATTGAACTGAACAAATCCCTTGAGAAGATATCCAACGTAACTATCAAATCCTGTCCTGGATGTTTGAAAGTGAATATGCAGGAGCCTGTTTTACTTAATTGAAGATTTTTTTTTTCTTTTGTTGACAGGAAACGCACCAGAATTCCGAGGAGGAAAATCTTGGTGGAACTGATTTGAAGTATAAAGCAATGTATATCAATTCCCAAAGGAAGGTAAGAGGACTGAAAAATACTGAAACCTGTCATGTGGCTAGTTTAGCCTCAAAGTTAACTGATTTTCGACATATTTCAGATCGAGTCTTTGATGGAGGAGAATAGGGAATTGAACAAAATTCTGGAACATGCTTTTGGAAAAATCGATGTGGTATGTGTCGTTCTTCTTTTTCTTTATAATTTTACGGATTTCACGTTGTTATATTTACATTGTCTGGCAATTGTTGGTTCTGTGATTATGAATTGGAAGAATTATCCTTCCTATGTTTCGACTACGTCTTAGTCTCTTTTGAATAGTTAGACAGACCCCTTTCCCCTCCTTTTTCATGCTAATGTTTCCCTCATATAGTTGAGGATGCGTTTAGCTCAATTACTTCTACATCCATCGCTATCGAAACTCAGTTTAGAAGATGTTGCCACTAGGTACAAGACAATTACAAGACTACTGTCGAGGGGAGTGTTTTCTTCTTTAACTCAGGTAAGTGAAAAAGGATTACACTAAAGGGGCAATAATGCTCTGAGTTGTCTGTTTAACCTCAGAAACATGATTTAGCTTCCTTGACCTTTGGCCATGTGATATTTATGTGGGCGAAATCAAATTAGGGACGGTTTTCTGGAATACTTAAGGAAATTACAGGCACATTCTTTCTCATACTAACGGATTATATATATGTAATTTTTTGCATATTCAGAAAACAAATTGTCCATGATATTACGAGTAGGTTTTAGTTTTGATCAGGGAATCAGTTAATACCGCCTGAAAATGACTTCATGTATATAAACCTTCACGGCTTTTAAGCGGCCATGATGGAGTGTCATGTTTCTTATTTTTTCCCTTCTTAGACATCTATACAGTACAATTTTAAGTCGCTAAATCCTTGTCACTTGTATACGGATCTTGTGAGTGATACACTGATACTCCCTCCATTCCACTTTTATTATCCTCTTTCACCCTAAAAGTTACTCCAAATTAATTGTCCAGCATCTAAATTTAGTATGGTCCTATCAATATTGCCCCTAATTTATTAACTGCCGCTCCCCTCCATCAAAATGAATCATCTGGTTGTCCTCATTCTTTTAATTTAAGAGTAGGTTTTGTTATTCACCATGGCACTATTCCTTAAATCTTTCTCAAAATAGAAAAGTGGACAATAAAAGTGGAATGGGATTGATAACTTTTGTTTACTATTTTTTGTTGCTCGTTTCAGTTTGAGAAGCAAAGCAGCATCTTCTCAGAAGTAATGAATGTGTTTGCCAGTTTGTCTAAAGTAAATGAAAACCTTTCACAACAAGTGAAGCGTGGTGGTTCTTACGACCAAAATGAAGATGGAGTAAGGGCTTCAAAAAAGAACAAAGTTGGACAAGGTTTCCTTTGAAGCGTAGTATCAGCGATTCAGCATTATGTTCCTTTTTTGGCTGGAAAATTTCTTCTTGTACATCATATAGGCAATATTTTCTTGCGAAAGTTCTGGGATTTGATTTTCTAGCGCTGTCACAATATTTCCTTTTCACATGACAGTTTAATGTTGAAATTTGCTGTCTTGTTTTATGCCTTTCGTGTGAGCATCTTATGTCTCGGTTTTTTACCCTTTGTTTGGATGAAATGATTTGGTAAAAGGGAAATGGTACGATTAAGGTTATAGTTTATGACAGATTTACACAGATGAAAATTGACAAGAAATGTGACACAGAGATCTGTGACAAATTAATTTGCTTTTACTAGCCAGATTTACACAGATGAAAATTGACACGGAGATCCGTGACAAATTAATTTGCCAAAGTGCAGGGAATATTGAGTAGTCGACATAAAATTTCATGTGGAATTTCAACGCATTTTACAGGCGTAGAAACTAGAAAGAGAATGAGAGATTCAATGATTCACTAGCTCTTCGTCTTCAACAAAGTTGGTACGCAGTGGGGTATGGAACTCAAAATCATCTGATCTGGGCATCAGGGCATCTTCCTGATCCTCGACACTTTCATTATTGCTGTGGTCTTCCTCGTCCTCAATACTTCCATTATTGCTCCGTTCTTCAGCTCCCGGAGAAGAGAAATCCAAGCAAAGCCCTTCAATAACTTGCTCATAAGAAGTGGAAAGATCTTGGGTGGCGAATTGGTGGTACTCGACTAGCTGTTTAAGGCACTGGTTTTCCCTTGTTAAATTTGCATTGTCTGTTGCTAATCTCGACTTCTCAGCAAGTAGTGCCTCTAATTGTAGCCTTACCTATTAATTACCAAAAAATTCGAGTTATAGGCAAGCTGAAATTAAGGACAGTTCAAACATATAAAAGTCTTCAACTTGTAGATTTTTACCAAATCATCTTCATCAGGTCTAATGCCTTCTCCAAACCCATCTCGAAGCCTCCGGTTTTCTTCCTCAAGAATTGCACACCTCTCTTGCAGAAAACACATATCGGATTTTACTGCTTTCAGCTCCTTGGCTAGCGAGGCCGATTTACTTTTCATAGTCACTGCAAGCTGATATTTATAGACAGAAAAACATCAAATACTTGTCTAATAGAAGAACAATTTATTTCACATGAACTCAATTAAAAGTACCCTTACATAGATGTGTGTGTATGTACCATTGTCGGGTATATGTAAAAGGATCTGGGGTCCTGATAATCAATCGAATTGCTCAATTTTTTGGTCGGGTATATGTAAAAGTTTACTCAATTTTTTTATGGGAAGAAACAGAATTTCCTGAGTCACCTATTCTAGAAAGATACTCGGATTTGTTCAAGTGTCAAGTGTTGAACACGAGTCTCCAAGGTAATAAGAATGGTCGTGGGAGTAACATAAAACAACATAATGGAACACAATTCCATACATTTCTGACTTTCTTGAGTTGCATCTCAGTTTGATGTTGCTTCTTTCTCTCATTCTCCCCTTGTTCATCAGAGCAACATTCATCAATCTTTCTCTTCAATCCCTTTTTCTCTTCTCCAATGTCTTCACCATTCTCTGATTTTCCATCATCCTCATCTTCAGATTTGTTTGTGCTACTAATTGTGTTGTGGATTATCTCTGTCAATGTCGATGAATTTGCTAAATCTCTAGTCCCCTATATCATTATTTGCAGAACGAAATAGTGTTATTCCTCATAATTTCAGGAAACTAAGCGTTATGTGGTTCAGTGACCGCTGTAAGCTTACGACAGTTTTAACTTCTAGGCACGACAAGCTCTATTTAATTAACAATACGGTCATCACATTGTCAGCTGGTCCAAAAAAGTACATACTAATTCACTCACTAATAAAGTTGCGAAAAAAAAAAAAAAAAAAAAAAAAAAAAAAAAAAAAAAGTAAAACACCAGGAGGTTATACCTGAAGGGCATTATCAAGGTTACTGGTGAGCTGAGATAATGAAGATGCAATTGAATCAAATCCCCTAATCAATAGCATTGAATCCTCTTTCATTCGCTTTGCCCGACTCGAATCACCATCAACCTTGCACCCAATACAATAATTAAACTCAGGGAAACGCAAATATAATATAGTACCCAACTAAAAAAAAAAAAAAAATGATTGAAACCTCAAAATGAAAATCAGGTAATTAAAAAATCAACTAACCATGGTAGAAATAGAAGAGGGCAGCTGGGAATTTCGGCTTTGGAGAAGTTGTTGGACGCGATTATTCAAATTGCTCCATAAACGCTTATCTGAAGTGGGACTAATAATCAGGGTTGATGCTGAATTTGTCATTGATAAAGGCTAATTCCTATAACCAATCAATAAACTTAGGGATAAACCAAGTAAATTTATTGAAGAAATAAAAACTAGAATATTAATTTGAGAAATTTGGAATTTAGATATTGGTATGTGAAGGAGACGAAGGAATTAAATTGAACAATAAGAGATGGTGAGTTTGGGTATAAATGGAGTACAACGGCTAGTTTTTGTGGTGAGGAAAAAAAAGGTGAAAATGTTTAAATAGTAGGCGCTATTGTCTAACGTTCCAAGGTTGGCTTTAGTTATTGGCGGTCGATATTTAATTCTTAAATGTCAATCCAACGGTTTTGAGAAGTTTGCTTGGAGGTGGGACTAGTTACTTGGGGTTGGTAATTGTGACTACTTAATGATGTGGGGGTGGCATTCACATTAATGGCGTAGAGAGATTATAATTAGTGATTTCACTTGGATTAATTAATGAAATTTTTGTCCATGATTAACAACTAAATTAATGGCAAGGATAATTCTTTAATGTAAACATTACGGGCTGAGTGATAAAAGTGCATTATTATTCTGAAACCTAATCTGTGAGTTCAATTTTGGTGAATTAAAACCAAACAAATTCAACAAAAGATCATTTTGAAATACCGATACAAACACGGGTGTGTTTAGGAAGGGCTAATGCCTAACGAGGTAGCTGTATAGTAGAAAATCTAGAAATTTTCCAATTTTCGTTGCTACTAGTTTATCATTTCATTTGTAGTCCCAATAACTTCATGTAAAACAATCTTCGCAAACACATGCCATATTGTCAAATGAACGTGAGGTACTTTTATTTGCAAGCACAAATACCTGCTAATTAACAAACCTAGTTGCTCTTAACAAAATGGCCAGTCAATCTCAAAAAAACAAAAAAAAAAAAAAAAAAAAAAAAAAAAAAAAATGGCCAGTCCTGTACTGGGAGAAATACACTTGCTATTCACTTTCATATGTGGTTTTACATCTATCAAATGTCACACTAGAAACACCATTCTTTCCTTTTTTTTTCTTTACATTTCCAGGATGCTACAATTGAGTAATACCCTAACAAAAAAATCACAAACTAATCTTGTATACCATATCATATGTACCCATTTGTTCGAGGCACAACATACCCCCCTCCTAGAATCAAATTAAAGCTAGTAAAATTCCGGCATCCACTCACACTTGTACACAATGACCATATGATTCCTCCCAAGACCACGTAAAAGTTACAACAAACATCTCAAAACCCTGCAAACTAACTACAAACCTCTAACACGGGAGTTTACGCACAAGTAATGCCCAAGTGTTAGCTGTAAAATAAATCATCTTCTGAATATTTTACCTCTTTCATTATTCTCCATCTTGGGAACCAATGGTAGAATTTCTCGAGTTAACGGACTGCTGTCTGAGGAAAACAGCATAAAGGAGTTCATTCCATGTATCAGGAACGCCAGGCAGGCACCAATGACTACAGTCTTGTCGATGCATGGGAGCGGGTTTAGTGCCCATATAGTACAAGGATGGATGACCATCTCTTCTCTGCAATGTCAAATAGGTGACATTTACCATGTTCACGCTAGGTGTCTTTGTATGATTGGACAGAACATCATTGACGATATTATAGTGGCCCCACATTTGCGGCGCATAAGGAGCCTCTAAGTCGGGTGTTGTTTCCAAATGACAAGCCCCGCCATTTTTCCAGTCACCTCCGCTGTGAAACACAGTTTAGAAAATACAGGAGAGATTCAGTGCATTGGCTTGACAAGATACTTTCAAACATGATTTACTCAAATTATTTTGTAGGGGTAATCCTCTACACTTGCAATTGATACCAAGTTTCCAGTGTCCGTGTATGATTTTTCAAAACATGTAGCAGTGTTGTGGCAATTTGTCCGACAAACAACTAAGGGAAAGCAATTCGCCATTTGTTTCTTGCTTGGGGAATCGACAACAGCACGAAACTACCCAAACATTCTCTCTCTAAGTATATGCACACCAATGTCCATGATTTTCATTTCTTTACAAAGGCATGGAGCTTAGAGTGGTATCCAGTATATGTTCGAAAGTGGAAACCTGATCTCTCTTAAAATGTGGCAAATTGGCAATTATAGCTGAAGGTTTACGTGGTTAAGGAAAGGATTTTAGTTTGAAGGATTGAAACCAGAAAACATTTATTAACATGGCTGTACAGAAAATTTACTGCAGCCATTCATCAAGGCCTTTAAAACATCCTAAAACCCAAATGCATTGAAAACATATAACAGGAAAACAGAGAACATTAGAGTGTGTGATTGGCAAACCTGAAATGCACCGGAGCATAGGAACGGAGATAGACACTGGTCTTGGTCACATTCACTTGACTATCTACCCAATTGACAAGAGTCTCAATTGATCGTCTGAAAGCACTTTCCACAGTCATATTCATCTTCACCTCATTGCCTTCTTGGAAGTAACAACCACTGAATAATAGTTCAATTCATATATTAAGAGGTTAAACGCCGGTTCAAGTACGTTTAAAATATGAAAAATACACATCATCTCAGTTACATTTAGTAGATGGCATGGTAGGAGTATTACTTATGCTGTTATGCACTGTGATTCCTCCTTCTATGATTAAAACTGATGCTTAATATAGTATATGAATGATAATTGTTTACAAATGAGCAAGGCAACAAACCAATGACCCCTCTATTTCAAGTAGGCAGCCATTGATATAAAATTCCTTTTATATCATCTCAAGCACCTTCAAGAAGGAGGCAAAACATTTAGCATTCCAATTTGTGTCCAAAGGAACAACAGATACAAAAACACGGAGTATTATACAGTGCCTCGAAGGCTCTAGTCTAAGGTGAAATAAGAGAGGGAGATTGTTTCTGGATGACCATGATGCAAATAGCTCCGTGCTCGCTGCTTGTCTTGTCTATGGATTTTGAACCCGGTTAAAGTAAAGGAGACTTGGACTTGGCTAGACCAACTGACATTGATGACTATTTCATAAAATAAAGTGCACACATATTATAGAACCTTTTGTTTTACTATATAGTTTAAACCAGAACCATAAGAGTCTTGGCTCCAAACCAAATAGAAAGAGGCAGCGACAACATGCAAAGAACTAAATGAATGATCGTCATACATAAATCAACTACTCCGTACTTAATTCACAGGTATTCAATCATTCAAACTATGGGTATACCTGGCATGAAGAAAGTGCATAACAAACTGCAAAACAAAGGACACCTTCTACTCACCTCCTAATAGTCTTATCGTGCGTCCACCAATGGCCAGCATTGAAAATCAGGACATCAGCATCTTTCCACTGGCGAGAGGTCCACTCCAGTTGATCTACTCTCAAAGTGTACCTCACCTGTTCCGGGGCACCAGTAGGCGGCCTGCCCTGAACAACTAAGAAGGGAGCTCTGTAGTACTCGATGGTGCAGTTATAATCCCGAAAGCGAAAGATCAAATATCCCATATGCTTTGTTATGGGATTCCCATTTACTTCATAGATTGAAGCCTTGTCAGGAATTGCAGAAGAGAGCATGCATAAAAGAGACTCCCATTGATTCCTTCCAATTGAGTCACCAACATATACAAGCCTCTTGTTTCTAAGCTTTTCCAACATCACCTTTGCATCAAATCTGTTACAAACAAGCCAAGATATAACATGTCATTATTGATATTCTACAATAGCAGAACCATCAAGGGAGTATACAGACCAACGAATTTGGCAAATAAAATAAATATCAACAGCCCTCACAAAAAAGGGGTAATGAGGGACAGATGTACGCAACAGCACCCTGATGGATGACCCATAATAAGAATTTGCATCGAATTTCTGCTATCTCACAAAAGAAGATAAGTTGTTGAATCATTTTGTGTTATTCCATCATAATCTACCTCCAAGGAATCGTAGCGAGTCATTGGATAACATCCAATCGAAGATTAGATTTGTTTATCGGTACAAAGAGATGCATATAAGGCAATTTAATCCCATCTTAGAACTCTTAGCAATAAATTTACCAACTACACTAGTTGACACTCTCAACTTCGAAATTAGCATTTGCCATGACAACAACAGTCGAAAAGTACCTAAGGGTTAAAATCCACAAACTGCAGAAATTTCAGGCCATAGGATCCAATTAAACACAAACAAAGTCCATCCAAAATGTAGAGGATAAAAACATCAGTGTATTTATTTGAATTTTTGTTTTAAGGGAAATAAAAGCTGCACAAACACCGTTTGTCCAATACATTAACTAGCTGACAATCTGATATAATGAATTGGCACATTTCAAATCACAATGCCTACTAGTTGAACTCAAGAACATATTATCTCAAATGAGTCTTGTATGAAATCGTCTCAGAGTCACATACATGTAAGACCGTCTCAAACAAGAATTTGTGATCGCTCATAAGATGATCCCACCAACCAATAGTTAATGCATTCAAATTTCAAAACTTATCCTAATGGCCCAACACCATGTACTCCTATAGTCCTATGTCTACCAACATAAGAACTTTATGACATCAAAACTATACATGAAAACATGCAACTAAAAGCATAATAAACCCATCAACAAAGAATAAAAGACAGAAAATGTAAACAACCTGGGCATGTCACAATTGTTGGGTTGCCATCTCCACTTAGTATAATCATGATCAGGTCTACCATTTTCCAAACACCTAAAACCACCATCAGAAAAGGAACAATCTTTTGAATCATAGAGTGGGTATGTCTCGTCCCACACCCATTTCCCTGAAAAATAATCACATTCTTGCTCACTTTTACTATTATTACCATTACCATTACTATTATTATCGGTACGGTTCCTTTCACCACTCTCGTTGTGGTTTCCTTGAATAAAACCAATCCCAAACTGCCACCTGACTGCTGCTTCTCCATTTTTACCGTTGACTTGAACACCGTGGTCAAAGTAAAAGAAAGAACACAAGAGAAATAAAGTAAGAAGCAAGAAGAATACTAAAGTGATTGAAAATTCATGTGGGCTGTTGTTTAAACGGTTTAGTTTCTTGAAGAAATCAAGTTTATTGTTTATGTTCATGTTCTTGATTTCTTCTTCTCCACTTTTACAAAGTTTTGGTCCTCTATAGTACTGCTTTGAAATCGGTGAAATAGGTGGTTTCATTTTAACTTTGGAAGTTACTACGGATATATACTGTATTTATTTTAAAAAAAAATATTAAGTATTATCCCAAATGTATTTATTAAAAAAATATAAAGTATTATCCCAAACAGTTCAAAGTAGCAACTTTATGTGTACAAAAGAAAGTTAGGAAATGGGTTGATCGAGGAACAGCGTGGTTATTGTGTACAAAAGCTTATTGTTTTGAAGAGGGGAAAAAAG
The DNA here is from genome assembly GCA_009801015.1 of Silene noctiflora. Taxonomy (NCBI): domain Eukaryota; kingdom Viridiplantae; phylum Streptophyta; class Magnoliopsida; order Caryophyllales; family Caryophyllaceae; genus Silene; species Silene noctiflora. The sequence goes on along the minus strand of VHZZ01025559.1, from coordinate 11,486 downwards.
TGAGAAGAGAAGGGACTCAGGGAGGGAGGGAGAAACTAGAAATGGGAATGCGTTCAAAGTGGTAACGGCTTATGTATGTCTATATACTATACTCCGTAATACGGAGTATATAGTTTGATTAAATAAATACCTAAAACTTGTGTGATCATGATCACATTTTCATTTGAGACGGAAATAAAGTTGAGACGGGTTAAATAGTAACTCATTTGTATAGATAATACAAACATCTTGTTATTCTTTATACATTTTATTTTTGTCTTATTCATGCAAATGAGATACTACTTGATTCGTTTTGACCTTAAGACGAATTATTTGTCTTATTGGATCAATGATTGATGTTGCTATAGTTCGGACTATGATTTATTTATTTATTCGTACCGTGAATATTCAATTGTTTATTTACTAGTTTAGATCTCGTGCAATAAATGCACAGTATATATAATTTTGGGTTAATTAATAAGAATACTCTGAACTATGGGAGTCCTTCTCAAAATACTCTGACCTATAAATTAACTTTGAATATTACCAACTAATGTACCCCTTCTCTTGTAACAGAATTCGCCTCTTTTTTACCTGATGTAGCAGGTAACCTTTAATGTGGGCCCTTTTTT